>JBCFYV010000101.1:0-164546 GCA_039000515.1 Timema cristinae
TAAATTTCCGAAAAAAACTTTTAATGTTGTTTTTGTTTGTCTATATTGCCCAAAAATGAGTATTTGTGCCTAAAATTAGCATACTATATAACATTTAATGTGGCGGAATAGGTTGAGCCTTCCCTATACCAATAACATGAAGAAATATTGAGTTCAAGCTGGCCTGCCACATTTTAAATATCAATGTAACGAAATTCTGTTTTCACCCTCGTTTTTTATTTCTTTTGTGTCATATGCGCATGAACATGAACGTTAGTGCTGTGAACCTAGGCCTTTTATATTAACATTTATTTAAGGGCGATCCAAGCTAGACTCAAGATACCCCGGCACATATTGAAAACAAAATATAACAACATTCTGTTTTCGCCATTATTTTGTGCTTTTTGTGCTCTTATGTGCCCGAAAATAAACATTTGTGCTCTAAAATTAGAAAATCTAGAAAACAGTTAATGGGGTTTGGGCTAGCTTGAGTTCTAGTTGGATCACTTTAATTAAATGTAATCTAAAAGGCCTAGTTTTCACAGCACTATATTCATGTTCGGGCACATATGAGCACAAACGAAATAAAACGAATGGTCAAAAAATAATTTTGTTACATTTATATCTCAAAATGTGGCGGGCCAGTGAACACAATTTTCTACATGTTATTGTATAGAAAGACTCGAGATAGCCCGCCACATTAAATGTTTTATGCATGCCTAAATTTAGAGCACAAATAATAATTTCTGGCACATATGAGCACAAACGAAGCTTAAACGAATGTTAAAACAGAATTTTGTTATATTGATATTGGAAAATGGAGGGGCCAGATTGAACTCAATTTTTTACGGGTTAGGTATAGAGAAGACTCGAGATAGCCCGCCACATTAATTTGTTCTCTATATTTCTAATTTTAGAGCAAAATTGTTTATTTTGGGCATATATGAGCACAAATAAAACACAAACGAGGGGTCAAACAGAATTTTGATACTTTGTTTTTTTTAATGGGCAGGCCATCTTGAACACAAATTTTCTACATATTTTGATTAGGGAAGGCTCAACTTAGCCCGCCACATTCAATGTTATATAGCATGCCTAATTTTAGAGTACAAATACCATTTTTTGGGCACATATGAGCAAAAAACAAGCTTAAAACGAATGGTGAAAACAGAATTTTGTTAAAATAATATTTAAAAAATGGGGCAGCCAGCTTGAACTCTATTTTTCTACACGAAATGGAATAGGGAAGGCTCAACATAGCCCGCCACATTAATTTTTATATAGCATGCCTAATTTTAGAGTACAAATACTCATTTTTGGGCACATATGAGCACAAACTAAGCTTAAACAAATTTGTGAAAACAAAAATTTTTGTTATGTTTTGTTTTCAATATGTGGCGTGCTACTTGAGCTCTAGTGGGATGCCTTCTTAAATGTTATCTAAAGGGGGCCTAGTTTCACAGCATTAACGTTCATGGTTCGGGCACATATGAGCACAAATAGAGCACAAACGTTTATTTTTCAGCAATGTGGCGGGCCAACTTGAGTCACGTTTGTTTGCCTTTTAGGCTATAATAGTGTCTTTTTTTTGGTGTTGGAGAACACAAGTGATCCTAGCGGCGAGATATTTTTACTAACCAAAGCTCGTCAGATTTATCCATCTGCCTCTCCCGCACCCTTTGGTTTTTCGGAGATCCACTTGTTTACATCGTACGTTTTTCTTTCCCTAGGAAGTTATCATCTTAAACGCTTCCACATTTTGTATTTTACTTTTTAAATGAAGACTTAAAAAAGACCAACGACAATTCCATAAAATTTTTTGTATTTTTTGCACACGGTTTTTTTGCTCTTTATATATAAAGTATAGAAAAAAATAATGGAAATAGTTGAAAAAATCTGATAATGCTTTGCTAATTACTAGGAGGAAATTAGTATATAGTTTTTAAAAAAGGGGACTTTTTGGGTTCAACTTTAGCCCATGTTGTATAATATCACCGTATAAAAATAGTTACACTGTTTGAAAAAAATAACTGTACTAATTTTATATAATAATAGTTATAATAATTTTAACAATATTAATAGAGTTAAGGATCTAGTCAAACCATAATTTAAGTTTTTTATATAATATATTTTTGACCATTGTAATATTTACTGGCAAAACTTATTTAATGCGTCACTATTATATATATTAATTATTTAAAACAATATATAAAAAATATATGTTCATAACATCTCAGTAACTCTAAACGAAAATCAGGGGTCACTTTTACACAAATTTACTCGCCTCAGTGGCATAGTTTGGGTAATGCACTTGTCGTGTTGAGCCCGTCTGCTGAGTACGGGGAATCGGGGGTTCGAATCTCGGTCGGGTGAACTGGGGTGGTTTTTCCTAAATGGTTTTCCACTCTCCCTCCAGGGAAATGCAGGTTCACTTCTCTAATTCAACCTTCCCAAAACCTAATTCCATTAGAGTAATTGTACTTAAAGCGTATAACCCGATCGTGTATTTAAAACCGGGGCTAATATTATTTTTTCAGACAAATTTAAGTGGTGGGTTTTAATTTTCGGTTTCCACTTTCATTTTGCCTTTCGGAATAAGTTGTCAAAAGTCCCATGAAAACAATAACAGTACTCTCTACTTTCCGAAGATAACCGAAGGTTTTAAATTTACATTTTAGGCCAAATGACTTTAGGCAAAACCTTTTGGTTACATTTTTGGCCCAAAAGCTTTTAGGCCAACTGCCGCGTTCCCCAATTAATCTTTTACCAAGAATAATTTAAAAGGTGTTCGACCTGTAGTTTGTTTGAACATTTTTTAAATTTTTCAGAGATTGAGTTTCTTACCCTAAGGAGGGATGATAGCCCCGGTTACTCTATAACATAGGTCAGTTTAAATACTTTAGTTTCAATTACTAAATTTTGAAAAGTTTGTTATGAATCTAAGAAACATTGGATTGTTTTTATGTGGTGTATCTATGCGCACGCGCCAACACACAACCCCACACAACACAACACACACACACACACACAAATAACGCTGATTCATTATTAGAGCTTAAACAACTCACACTTTTGATAACCTATGCTATTATGATGCATGCAACAAAAAATATTCTTATTTAATAATTTAACCAATTGAACCATGTACACTCCATTTATTCTGAAAGAAAAACAACCTTACCCTACAAGTTTCTAAATATAGTTTTAACTTGTAAGATAGGGAGAGGGGCACCCATCATTGGATAACTGTTACCTTTTTAGGTAAATTGAGTGTACATATTTTTTTTCTAAAATAGAATTAAATTCAAATTTTTATCAAAGTTATAGTTTTTTGAATTAAAAATAATTTAAAAATTAAAAATTAACTAGACAAAAAAATGTTAAAACTGTTTTTGCAGACCTGTGTGATTTCCAGTTTTCTGCCCATGCATCGAAATGGAGACCAAAATGTCTGTGAATATGATCAGATGGTGCCTCAGGATGCCCAAAAGTGATTGGCTATTGGAGACAACTCCTTTGTTCCTCACCCCCGCCTGCATTCTCACGTATGGACACTATGCAGGGATGACATAAAATTAGGGTTTGTGAGCTTGGGGTTTTTTTATTTGAGTCAAACTCGAGTTGAATATTTCTAAAAGTATTGAGTAGTCGATTTTGAGTATATTTGTATTTTTAAAATGTTAAAGTACATTAAAACACAGTTCTTAAAATAAATGACACTCATTTTTATAAAGAGTAAATACTTTTTAAAAAAAAAAACTAAACAATGGAAAAATCGGTTTTTAAATCAGAATAACACTCATAAAACACAATTTAAAATAAGAACAACACTCAAATAAAAATCATCTAAAAAATAATTAAATTGTTTCACACTCAGTCATTAAGGACATTAAAACTACACCAACAATAATTAAAAAAAAAAAAGTTATAACATTAATAATTGCCTAATGGCTTTTAAAGTAGAAAAAACTGTCAAGTGATGTAAAGTAAGTGATAGCGAAGGAAGTCAACCTGAAGGATAGTTAGGTTAGGCCTAGTTTAAGAACTAACACACTTCTCTCTTCATGTCTTCTTTAAAATTAACTTTTCCACTTTAAAACTCCAACATGCACATTAGTTTGGATTTTCAGGAATATTACTTTTTCATTAATGTCTCTTCATATGAAAAATAAATATTTCCGAAAATTCAAACTAAAGTGCAACTGTGGAAGTTTGAAGAAGTGGGAAGTGTAAGAGTGTAGAAAGAAAATAGAGAAATTGTTTGTATATATCCAGGCTTAACCTAACTATCCTTTCAGGTTGACTTCCTTCGCTATCACTTACCTTGTAGAGTGTTTCTACGCTGTCTTGATAAAAAGTTAATAAAATCAATGTTTTAATAAGCTAGTATATCCCCAAAATATGCTTCAATAACTTAATTTACCCTATAAGAAAACACAAGACTCATAAACAACTAGAAATTTGAAATGTTTCATATTTTGTTTCTTATTCCTTAGTGTAATTGAGAAGTTATCACGTCTTCTGTTCCATTTCTATTCCTCTATGTGCAGTAGCACATCCGCGTTGTACAGGCTCTCGTTATACATTATTTTATTGAGAATTCACTTCAATTCAATTTTTAATGCTTATAAAAGTTGATGCTGATACTCTAAATTTAAAAATAATATTTCTAGCAAACAATATGAACTAGTAAATGGTTTTAAAATATAAATGTGGTAAGTCTGGTAAAATATGAATTGCAATAAATAAGATCAACATTGATTTTAAACGTTAACCATCACAATTCTATAACTAAATAGTTACCAAACTAGAGCTAGTTTTGTAGCTAAACGTATTACTTTATATGAGTTTTAAATATCTTTGAGTTTGAAAACATTTAATATAATAATATATGTTTGATATTACATTTTTAATTTAACATAAATTATTATTTTAGTAAGGGACCAGTAAAAATAGCAAGAAGAATCATTCAATTATTTAGTAATCTTCTTTAGCTATTTTTATTTCATTGCTTTGTCATGAAAACACATGTAAACAACATCAATCGAGTATAATTCAAAATAGACAACAATATTGAATAAATTTACCTGTTGAAAGTGGTTTTAAAGCTAATATTACATTATTAATGCGAAAATTGAAATTAATTTTTAACAATTTGTTAAGTGACCGAATTATTTTTAATTGGGAATGCTGATATTATATCAATTAAATAGACTATGATTACTATTGCATTTTAAAATCAGATTATTTAAGTACTTCAAGTGGAAGCTCGAAAATGAAGAGCTTAAGCAACGAGCTCGGTTCGAAGCTCAGAAGACGAGTACTCGCAGAGCCTTACTTAACATCAGTTACTTTGTCACACATGGATAACCCCTATATGAAACACATTGGTGAAATACATGAATTGTTACATAAAATATTTAGTTTGGTTTTCGTGAATATGTTCCAGTCATACCTCTATCGAAAGGAGGCATCAGATGAGTACGACACAGCTCCCCACAACATAATTGGGCGCACGAGACGTCGCCGTTCGGGTCACGCTGTAAATTTGTCAGCTTTGAGGTGCCAGACACTCCACGGGCACCCCGCGAGATTGCTCTTCAACTCCTCAGTCTCAAGTTCTTAAGTGAAAAACATTTGGAGAAGATTCACAAGGTGATGTTGTTAGTGTTTGAACAAGTTTCACATATATAACACTTAGCTGGGTTTTGGAATGTTATTAATTAGCATAGGATCTCACTTCTTTCACAGACTCTGCCTTAATCAAGAGTAATAATTATTAACCCTGAGCAGAGGACAGGACAAATTCTGGATACTCATTGGTCAGGTGTCACTTTTCAACAAATATTTAAATACATATTTGTGGGCAGAAGTCATCTGTATCAAGTGTTGATTTCTAAGTATTATTATTATTATTATTATTATTATTATTATTATTATTAGGAATGAGTCCTTTGTATTCTCTATCATTTGAATCATAGAGATATTCAAGATTTTAGGTTTAAAAGATCAAAATTAAAGATATAAAAAAAAAAAAAATTAATTGTAGAGTTTGGTGTTAGTTTTATAACTAGACCTAAATTTGTCCCAAAACGCCCCCTTTGGTAGAAACAATTTTGGCCTGATGGCCGGGACCATTGAATCACTGTCAGGCAAAATTATGTTAATTTCTGTTAATACTCTTGTAATGTAAGAACTGAGCTTGTCTGTAATGTCACCGTATGGTCTGCTATTTTTAGATAAATATGTGAGAAATTGTGAAGGTTTGCACTAAAGTTGGGTGGGGAGACGATTAATATACCCTTTTCCCCAAACCTTGTTTTCGAGGAATAATTTTTAAAAAAGTTGTTGAACTTTGTTTATTATAAAATTGAATAAAACTTCATTCTCAAATACTATTTACAAGTATATTTAAAAATTTTAATTACTTAACTCCTATTTTTGAAGTTATTTTAATCTGTTTTAAAAGTTTTTATCATTTTAAATATATACATGTTCTTGTTTTTTAAAAATACTTTAATTTTAAATATTTGAGTCTTAGTGTCTTTTTTAAAAATTTATTTTTTCCCTTGGCAAGTGGAATAGTGCATACTATAACAGGATGGTCACTTATCAGGAAGATCGGCAAAGCCAGGAATAATGTTTAAAATTTTGGAACATCGGGGGTGGAAATCATGGGAAAAGTGCTTGTCGCGGGGAATTTAAAAACAATTATTTAAAGTGGTTTATTCAAAGGTTATGACCAAATTAAGCAAACATATATTAATTTTTTGAATTCAATTTTATATTAAATTTTTAGAAAAATCACACTACTTGAACTTTTTGGGCACTAATATTGCCACCACCATGTCTTGTCTAGTTCAAAAGGAAATTAAGTTTAAAAAACTCGAGGAAAGGGATTGCTTCAAATAGTTTTTAGGGACATTAATATCCCGATATTCCATGCCCATAAACAAGGGCCACTATAGGTTAATGGGATCCATAAATTTTAAAATAGCTAAATTCTTTAATGCCAGTGGATGCAGCATAATTATTGTAGCAGATGTAAAATAAGTTGTGTGTGTCAACATTTATTCCAACTGAAAATTATATAATGTGCCCATACAACATAACCCCCAATGGAAATTATTACGGAAAATTATTCATCAATTTCCACAAGCTTCTTTTTTACCTTTTCATGACTTTGTTAGATGCCCCGGGTCGTTCTGTTATCTTGGGGCAATCTTGTTTACCTCTCTGCTGGTTTGGAGATAGCGGAGTTTATTTGCACCGCTGTGGAGTCAAAGGTTGTCGGGGGAGGTTCATCAAGACTTTGTGGATCTTAGCGTGGGGCACCATGGGAGTTGGCTACTCAGGGTCTCGTTGGCCTGATGTAGGGAAAGGTGTGGGGGAGAAGGAGTAAGGGTGGGGGTGAAAACGAGGGGTCACAGGTGATAACGACGGTACTGAGTGAGAAGATTGGGATTAGGGGAGCACTTACGTGGGCGATTCGCGGGAGTACAGCTGGGGGAAGAGTTCTTTAAGAGTGCGGGGGGAAGGGGGGAGCAGGGAGGAATGTGGCTTGGTTACTTGGGAGAGGCTAACCCCCGAGGTCTGGCACCCGGAGTGGCTAGTTGCCTTTTTGGTTTGTTTGGTGGGCTCCTGAGTTGAATATCCTGCTCGCAAAGTGTTGGGCCCTGGCATGGTAGGTTTTTATTGCCTATGGACCCGGTTGTGTGAATCCTGGTTGTAGGGGATAGGGGAAGAGTGAGGGGGAAGGAGACCTTGGTATTTAAGATGGCGTGGTGAGGCAAGGGAGAGGAAGGAGACCTCGGCACTCAGAATGGCGGGTGAGGCAGGAAGAGGACAGGCCCTCGGCACTCAGAATTTAGCACGGTGTGGCAGAGAGAGGAAGGAAACTTCGGCACTCAAGGGAAATGGCGGACTGGATTGGCGGGGGAGGAGGAAGGGAAACCTTGGCACTCAGAATGGCGGGTGAGGCAGGAGAGTACGAGGACCTTCCCGGGCATCGGGAAAGACTGGTGGCAGGTAAAAAGGGAAAAAGGGGGGCCTTTGGCACTAAAATGGCGCGATGAGGCAGGGAGAGGACGGGGACCCGGCACTCAAAATGGCGCAATGAGGCAGGGAGGGGGACGGTGACCTTGGCACTAAGATGGCAGGGTTTGAGACTTTGGAGAGGGACGGGACCTTGGCAACTCTTTAATGGTGGGTGAGGAGAGGAGAGGAAGGAGAGAGATGGAGGGGGGGTTTGAGACTGATAACTCATTACCTGGTGTTATGCTTAAATACCCATTTACTGATGTTTTACTGTGTGCGAGGCCACTACAAAATTTAGTACCAGTTGTACTGGCTCGGTTTTTGCTCCCGGTACTGATGATCTGAGTTGGGAGCCAGCCGTCCGTCAGACCGGGGTGAAGGGTTTTTGGTGTGCATCCCTTCTCCTGACGCAGCGTTTGATGTCAGGGGTAGCTTACGTGTGCAAGAGCGTATAACTCCTAACTACACCAGGTCCATGCAAGGACCGGTTTATGACATGGGGGTTGGATTATAACAAAAAATTTCCCAAGTAGAATGAAAATATAAACTTCGGGGTGTCAAAAAATCAAAATAAATGTTGGTATAAAATAGGATAAACCCCCTCCAGTGGGTCAAAAGAAGATATATTTAAATTTCAGGATGTAAGTAGTTTTAGCAATTGCTCCGGAAAGAACTGGTAAATAAGTAAAATAGCTTTAACTATCACTGATAAACAAATAAGTAACAGATATTTATAAGGAGTTACAGGAAAAGGGGAAAAAAAATATCAAAGGAACAAACAATTTTAAATTTTTAAAATGAAAAGAACAACACAGTTCACTTTACATTGTTATGGTTAAAGGGGTTTTGGTTGCTTTTGAAAAAAATTGATTGTTACCGCCAAATCCCTCCCACCTAATTTTTTACAGGGTTCCTACAAGTAATGGAAAACCTGGAATTTTAAAATTTTTCCCGAGCCTGGAAATCTTATGAAATTCCTCATTTTTCGAATATTTTCTTTGAATATTCTGGGTTTTGTCCTAGAAATTATTTTGTCCCCCAAATGACTTTCTAAACCAATATATAATATCTGCAAAACAACTTATAAACTAACTTATATCTAGAACAAACACAACATCCATTTCCCGGCCGTTAATTCATCACTGTGAAAGGGGAACTCATATTTTACCAATGATTATTTGCAAGTGAGCTTATATTATGTTTAACCCATTTGAATAACATGTTGCATCGTGGAATACATTACAAAAAATAAAAGATGTGGGAAGGTGGGGGCATATAGGAGTTGGGAGCCTGCATTAAATAAAATAAAATAGGTAACCTCGTGTATTTTACCAAGATTACTTTATTACACTTGTCCTGGAGGAATTTAGAAAAATCCTTGAAATGTCCTGGAAAAAATTTCAAAATTTTGGGGTTTTAGGGACCCTGTTTCATTCTATCAGAACTCACCAGGGAGGATTGTGAAATGTTCAATGCAACATCCTAAAAGAGGATACCAAAAACCCCAAAAGGAGAAAAAGGCAATCAGTAAAGGGAGATAGGACACATAGTAAGAACATGTAAAAGAAGTAACAATTTGGACAAACAGGAAAAGGAACCTAGTACATCTGGGATGAAGTTTTAATAAAACAATCTTTTTTTAAAATTAATCAAGTTCCAAATACAACACAATAAATCCATCAGAAATAACTAAATTAATACTTTGTTTAAAAATGAGGTGGCCCAATGGCTAAATACTTTCAAAAAGCAAATTTAAATTAAAAACTTAAAAAACTTTTCAAAAATATACTTTTCTCTCTTGTTTGAAACATAATCCATATCCAAAAAAATATTCTGAATCGATAAATTGGACTTAACAACAAATCTAATAATTACCTGTGATTATCAAAGATAAAATATACTTTTTCATTACTATTAGATGTTGTGATCTTTCCCAAAAAGAATAATTAAAGTCTCCAAACTGGACTCAAGTTTAGTAATAAATTTACCCTGATTCAACAGAAATTAAAGAATTTAGATTAAAAAGGAATTTATAAAAAGAGGTTTAAATATAAAGTCTAAAGATTTGAATGTTGTTGCTTAAAGTTTAATATAATGTGTAACTCTTAAGGTAGCACCTCAGAAAAGGGGGTAAGGGAACAGGGGGGGTCAAGAGGGGGGGACGTCTGACGTTTGATCTCCTCGCTCTACAAGCCTGCATGTGACTTCATTTAGAAGAAAATAATATTCTTGACTTGTTCTCAATTTCTGGGGGTTGGTTCGGTGGCTCCTATTGGAACTGCTATATCACTGAGCCAAGCTTTATTATTTTATTTAGGTTTATGATGCTAGTGACCACTTTTGGGTTATTGATGAATGCTTGAATCAATTAATACACTAAAAAAAATAATATGACAATAACTAGGACATTCATGCTATTGGATGGATTCTCATGATAAAAATATCCTTACACAAAGAAACTATCATAATCTAAATCTCAAGTCAAGCAGAAAAACGTCAAATTTAAAGGGGTTCCCACGCTCGAAGCAGGAAACGGTTATTTCCCCGGGATTTAGGAAACTTAAAAAGGGTTTCAGCCATTTTTTAGAATTGAAAAACAAAGAAAATATTTTTGTTCTAATTCTATCTTATAACATTGTGACCCAATAAGAAAGAAATTAAAATTACTGCAGAAAATTCCTCAATTTTTATTTTTTTCTAAAAATTGAAAGGGGGTTTAGCTCAATTAAATTCTTTTAACTTTAGTGTATTGTTTTTGTTTGAAGGGTATTTTAAGTTTGATACTCACCAGGAGTTTTGACCACTCAAATTCTAACAAAAAAACTATTTTCAAACCGGGGCTCTGGTAGCCGGTTTTCCCATTCTCAACGGAAGGGGTGTACGAATTGTTATTAAGCTAAAGGTTTAAAGTTCAAAAAAATTATAAAACTTAAAAATATAAAGAACATTAGTTTAAAAACAACCATCACTAATATTTGAAAATTTACATCTAACGTCTCTGTTATTTTTTTTAAAAAAGTCTTTTTCCGGGGGAGTACCATTTTTAAGGAGTTCTGGCAAAAAAAAATTTCTATAAAAATGTTTTGTGGGCTCTAAAAAATTTTTTGATGAAATGTTAAGTCCAAAAGGGGAAAAATTGGGGGGAGGAATTTGGTAGTCCCTTCAAAAAACCTAACCCTTTTTTTTTTTAAGATTATATAAAAAAAAGGCAAACATTTCCAAAAATGCAATTTTGTTTGCCCCCCAAAAAAATGTCTTTCAAAACGGAAAATTATAAATTTTCAATTATTCATTTTAATTCCAAAAGCCTTTACCTGGGGAAAAACTGTTTGATGTATGGTTCTCCATTTTTAGTTTATGGAATGTAAAATCATGTCACTTTTAAATTTTTTTTGAGGATTTAATTTATTTCAAAAACCCAAAAGGGATATTAAAAGATTTTTGGGAAAAATTTTTTTCTAAAGTATTTCTTCCCTTCCAGGGTTTTTTCATGGAAAATCGAAGAACTGAAGCTTTTCTAAGGAATTTCTCCTTTTTATTTTTAAGTATAAAGTGCAGGATGGTTTCCCAAAAATCAATTTAAAGTTTATTAAACCTTCGGCACTAAAATCTAAAACAAAATCTTTATTTTTGTATCTGGGAAACCCTGTGGGTTAATTTTATGGTGAGAACGGGAGTTGATTTCTGTTGATTTGGATATAATTTAATTATTTTGGGTTTCGGGTTTAAATTCCCCCTTGTTAGATTTTTACCCAGTTAGGGTGTTAAATTTCTTTATTTTATTTGCTTAAAATGGAAGGCTTTAAATTAAAATTTCGACCATTTTTATTGTTTTTTTTTCTGGGAAAAAACTTTAAAAAACCTTATGCATTTAATTTTAAGCCCCCTTACCTTTTCTAAAGGAAATGGTTTTGAGAAATTTGCGGGAGGAATGTCAGCCTTCTCGCCCAAGGTTCCGGCTAAAAACCCAAGGGTCCATTTTTCTTTTTGGGAAGGAGAGAATACTTCCAGATACCCTTAGAATTTCTTCCGGGTGACGAAACCTAGTTGAAAGTTGGGTCAAATTTAATTTTTGAACAAAAAAATAGTTTTTATTCCTTTTAGGGCAAAAAATGGATTAAAAACTTCAAACAAAAAGTTGAAAAACGAAAACAAAGTCCAGAAAGTAAAAAAAATATCAGATTTTGGTCAATTTTAACCCTGGCAAAAAAAAATAGAAAACCCTTTAAAAACCGTGGATTTTGTCTGCATTTATTTGTTTTTCAAAACCCAAAAAGGGGCCAGAAAGTTTTTTTTTTTGGAAAATTCCATAAATCATTTTTTTATGTTCTGCTGAAATCCTTAATTAATGCTTTTTTGTGATTTAAAAAACATTAAAATAATATTCCCATTATTTTAAATTGATAAGTAGGATTTGAATATTTTTCTTTCTTTAGAAATTTGCACCTAAAAAAATCTTTTTAATAATATAGTTTGCTTTTCTTGGATAAGGAAATGCCAAACTTTTTAAGGGTTTTTTCATAAATAATTTTTTTAAACTTTGAAAACTTCATTTGAAAAATTAATCTTTCAAAAGGTTCAATTAAATGGGGTTTTTTAAAGAAAGGGGGATTAAAAATTTCAAATTCAAAAAAATTTTGGGTTAGTTGAAATCCAAACCTTTTATATTTAAAGAATAATGGCAGAAAAAAATAAAAAAGGAAAAGAGAACAAAAAATTTGAATTTAGTATAAGTTGATTTAAAAATTTTAAAAAATTTGTTTGATTTTAAAGGGAAAAGGAAGAAATTAATAGACTGGGTTAAAAACTAAGAAGAAGCGCTTACTTAATTAAATATAACATTTTTCCTTTTGAGACTATAGGAAAATAAAAATATAATTACAACATGTTTGAAAACAATCCTTTTTCAAGCTATTCATTATAAATTACACTTTAAATTTAAAATAAAATTTAATTTTACCAAATTTTATATGTTCTTTGGGGATATTTAATATTATTTCAAACAATCAAAGGGGAATTCTTTGTTACAATTTTTGATAGATTTTTTTCCTTTCATTTTCCCTAATGAGGCAAAGATTCTTTTTCATATTTTCCATAGAAGGAGCTCTTAAGGAAGCGAATTATTTAATAAAATTTATTACTTTATATTACCTAAATTAAAAAATAAATTTTGAAAATTTGTTCAGGATCTGGGAAATATCGGGAAATCAGGGAAATTCGGGATGAATATTTTTAAATATGTAGGCCCCCCTAAAAAAATTAGTTCACACCAAAGGGGCAAAAAATTTTGGGGCATGATAACTATTAAAATTTCCATTTTTGAAAGTTACTTTAAACAAAATTTTTATTTGTTATGACCTTTTCTATAAAACTAAAAATTTTGGGAAAAAATTATATTTAAAAGGATGAAAAGGGGAAAAAATTCGTATCGGAAAGACCTCTTATTTTTATTGAGTCAAGTTTTGGTAAAACTAACTAAATATTAAAATTTTGATTCATATTTATTTTCGTTTTTGTTTATTTTTGAGAAAGAGGCCGGCCAAAAGCTTCAAGATATCTACTTATATGCAAATAAATATTGTCCCAGTGGCTATTACTTTTCAAAAATTTGGGTGCTCATTTACGTTTTCGGTTTTATGCCCCGACCAACCAAGGCAAAAGGTCCCGCTTTGTTACAAATTTTAGGAGGTCAAACACCTTTTTAAAAAACAAGCATCTTAAAACCCTTAATATACGTTATGTTTAAAAATTTAAAAAATTTTATTCTTCAAATTTGAAAAAATTTTATTTCTTTATCATTCTGGGTATTTTTTTCATTTTTATGCAGGCGAACCATTTACTAATATTATGCCTTTTAATTACATTAAGTAAAGGAAGGGAAAATAACTATTGTATATGAACATTTATTAAGAATCCCCATTTAATGGGGATGGGAACTTCTGGTAGAAATTTCCAAACATTTTTTATGGGACATTATAGGAAAAAAAAAAAGTTTTCAACACATTTAAACCCCATAAAGTTATTTGGGGTTTAATTAGCCCTTTAAACTGGAAAAAAGGAAAAACACTATTAAAAAAATAAAAACCCTATTCCAAATTTTAAATTAAACAAAGCTTTCACTGGGAAAAATTTTTTGTGACTATTTTTTAACTTGATTTTGTTTTTTGAATTTTCAATTTATTTTTTTATTTTTCAAATTTCTATATTCATCGACCACAATTTTCCACCCAAAATTTCATATGGGCCTACCAATTTTTCGGGAATTTTTCAGTTTTCTTAGGCCTTGTAATGTAAATGAAAGGGCGAACTATTTCCCCCCAAAGGAATTCTAAATTTTTATTGTCAAGAAAAATCTTAAACCAACAGCTTGTTAAAAAAAGGGGTTCGAAAAGACCACATTAACAAACATAGGTGCTGTAAAATTAAAATTTTTTTCAATCATGTTTTTTTTAAATCAATTTAACCATGGAAAATTAGGGTTTAAAATCCCAAAATTTCAATTAATGTTCATTGTTTGGGAAAAAAAATTTCAAAAAATTTTGGTGTTTAGTTTTTTAAAAGAATAAAGTTTTGATTAAATATTTAATTTCTAAAAAATGTGAAATAAAAAAAATTAAATTTTTTATGTTTTTTATTTTTTAATTTTTATTTTTGAAAAAATTTTAAAATAAAATGAACAATTTTTAAAAAAAAACTAAAAAGAATGTTTTTTTTTTTATACAAGTATATCTATCTCGCCAGGAAAAAAATTACCCGTTCTTTGTGTTCGATTTTCTTTATTTAAAAAAAACAATTCGTTCCCCTGGCAAACAGCCATTTTTAAAACCGGCGTTGAATATTTTTACATTATTAAAAACAATTTGAAAAAATTAATTATTGAATCTTAAAACCCATTTATTCTCGTTTTTGGGTCTAAAAATAAGGCTATATAAACTCAAGTTAACAAAAATGGAAACCCAAGAAGCAAACCCAAACTTGTCTAAACGTGGCTATTTTTAAAAAAAAAATACTGTTTAAGGAATGTTGAATAAATTTTCTTTGCGGCGAAAAAAATTAAAACCTTTGACTTTAAAATCATCTATCTGGCCTTTATTTTTTAAGGCTAAACAATAGGAGGGCTACTTGAATTTTGTGTATGTGTTTGATTTCTAAAAAAAGTTAAATTTTTTGATTTTTGAAGTTTTTTAATTTAAAGCTTGTTTTTAAGTTTTTAAAAATAACTTTAATATGTTCATTAAAATATTTAAAGAGGTTTTAAGAAATGGTTTTCTTACTGAAATTGCAGCTTTAAACCGGTTTTAATTTATAGGGGGGCAAAGGGAAAAAAGGGTTTTATTAGCACCTTTTACATTTTTTAAAACCCTTAAATTAAAATTATTTTTAAAAAAATTTTAAAATTCATTTTAATTCTTTTGCCCACAAAATTGGATTAATTATTTTGGTTTTAAGTTTTAATTAGAATTTTTGGGGTAATTCAAAAAATCAAAATTTATTTTTGTTTAAAAATAAAATTTTCTTTAATTTAAAAAAATTTTAATCTTTCTTGTGGGTCGGACAAGATTACCCAAATTTATAAATTTTCATTTATTTATATTATATAACAACACTTTTTTAATTGTCATTTAGGTTTTGTTACATATATTTTGTTCTATTTGTGATTTACAAAAAAATAGGGATTTGGGAAAAAATTGTTTCCCTTATTAAACAAATAAATTATTAATTGTTTACAATACTTGTTTCCTTATTTACCTTTTTGAGCGTCTTCTTCCAAACATAAATTTTTCAAGTTAAAAAATCCTTTCAATCCCATGAAAACGAAAAATAAATCTTTTAATTTAAATATCAAATTAATTCCTTAAAAAATTATATTACCGAAAAAAATTTGGGAATAATTTTTAAATTATTCAACAAATTTAAGGGTTTTCTGACAAATTAATTGATTTAAGATTTAAACCTAGAAAAAACATGAAAGCAATTCATGTTTCACTCCCTTTAAACATAAACTGCTTATAAAATTTTTTTAAGAATTTATTTAAAATTAAAAATTATACTTAAATTTCAACTATACTTTAAAAAAAGTACTGATTAAAGAGGCTGATGAAATCAGGAAAAACACCAGGTCGTGGTTGGATTGTATATAAATTTGGTTATAAGGAACTAAAAAGGATTTTATAAAAATTCCGGGAAAATGGGGAAAATTGTATAAAGCCTATTTTAAAAAGGGTAACAAAAAAAATTTTTGTTGATGTGGTATTGCAAAACAAATAATATTTTTAGGAAAAAATTTTGGAAAATTTTTTAAGGGGATGAAAAATAAATAAAATTAAAGGAAAGTGACGGATCTTTTTTTTTGATTGAGGAAATTAGGTCTCAATAGAATTTTAATACAACATATGAAAATGGGGTTATAAAAATGAAATTTTTTTAGATTGGAGGATATAATATGGAAAGGAAATTTTGGTATTAATGAGAGGTATAAGATTATTATATAAAAACATTATGAATAAATATTTTTTAGGGGGAGATGTAAAACATTAATTAAATTTTTAAAAATTGTAAAATGCCCTAACTCATTTAAAGCGGTCTACTAGCTTGTGAAAATTTATTTATAAGGATCGGGCCTTGTTAACTATTTTTGTGGTGGCATTGGTTTCAAGCATCGGAAAAGCGAAAAAAATTAATTACGCCTTTAAATTAAAACAGGGAAAAAATTTTTTCATTCCCCCATTTTGAAAAAAGTTTTTTTTCATTTACTCCTTAAGATGCCCCGAAGAATCTGCCTAATAATTACCTTTTGCTAAATTTCATTATAAACAAGTTTTCCGGTTCATTTTATATTCAAATTAACCAGAGGTCCCCTTTTAGGAGGGGCCAAGGGAAAATTTTTTAAACTTTTAGGGACATTGGTTTTTGCTTTCCCAAGGTTTTCTCGTTTAGTTTTAAATCCCAGGTGATTAGATAACCAGCCCCTTAAAACCAAAAAAGGTTTTTCCACTTCTAAGCCCAAACTTTTATCCTGATTTTCTACGGGAAAAGTTTAAAGGGAAAATTTTGGGCATTTTTGAAAGGTGCAAAAATTTAAAAAACTTTTTTTAATTGGGAACAAACTTTTCCCTTTTTCAAAAGGACCACTCCCCTCCCCCCAAAACCTCTTAACCTTTGCTCCGCTCTTGTTGCTTTTTTTTTCCAGGGTAATGTATTATTTATGGCGATCCCATTTTAAAATGAAAATTTTGGAACAAAATTTTAACCTTAAATAAACCCTGCGTTGTTGAAATTTTTGTTTACGAAAACCTACACCAAAAAGTGGCTAGTGAAATTAGTTTTTATGTTTTTCAAAAAACCCAACCCCCCTTTGAAAAAATGTATAATGGGCAATCATTTCTATTATTGTTTAGAACAAAAAAATTTTTATTGTGTTTTAATTTAAAATTTTTAAAGTGTTGATGTTTTTGAATTGTTTTAAAAACCCTTGGGGAAAAAAAAAAGTCCCATTACTTTTGATCAGGCTTGGCTCCTTTTTTTATAATTTTTGGATGGCCTAAAATATAAAAACAATTTGAAGTTGATTGGGGAAATTAAAAAGTTAATTCAATAAGGAAGATGAATTTAATTAATTTTTTTGGGCAGGAAAACAAAATATATCGTTATTGTGTTTGTTTTTTGGAAACATTTTTAAAAAACATAATTTTCGATGGATTTTCTTCCCTTTAATTATTAAAGAAAAATGGTGGAAATTTTAAAATTTTAAAGTTTTAAAAAATTTAAAATCAGTGAAATAAAATTTAAAAACAAAATGATTAGAAGTGTTATGTTTTTAAATCTGAACATTTTCTTCATTTTGAATGGTTTCCAAACAAATAATTTTATAATTTGTGGGCTTATTAACACATGTATCGTTCGCTAACTTTCCCGTTTTATTTTTCACCCAAAAAAATATTACAAGGTTTTGTAAATTTTCCCTTGAAGTTTGTTTTCGTTGGTTTAAATCAATTTTTCAAAGGGCTTAAAAATTTTGGGGGACTTGTTTGTTTTAAGTTTCTGACCTCTTTTAAAAAAAACTGTAAGTTTGAAAGAGCAGCTTGTTTTCCATTTTTAAAAGTGTTAAAAATAGCGTTTTTTGCAAGGGAAATTTCAGAAATTTGCAGCTTCCTGAAACTTTAGTCCAATTACTCCATAATTTTTAAGGTAAGACTTTAAATTTTACCTTTTTAATTTTTAAACGAGAAGTTTATTAAAATTTTTACTTCTTTTGCAAAAAAAAAATTTTAGAAATTTGTTTTTTCAAAATTAATTGATTTTGATTAAAAACAAAAATCTTTTTTTAGGGGGGAAAATGCGTCCCCAGAACAAAAAACAAAATTGAATTTAACTGGTGCGAGGATTAAAGTTCACCTTTGATTAAACTAAAAAAAAATTTAAAAACAAAATTATTTTTTCTTTGGGTCCTTTTGTTTTCATTCCTCATCCCGGGTTTTTTTTTTGGAGGAATTAAACCAGGAAACGTAAAAAATTTCGGCTTTTAAATTGCCAAAAAAGAATCTTGATTTTTAAAACCCTTTCATAAATTGGCCGTGTCTTCCTTTTTCAATATTTTTGTAATTTAACCTCCTTTAAATTTTTATGGTACCCCAAATTTAAAGGGGGAAAAGAAGCAAAAAAAATTCTTTGGGAAAAAAAGTTTGCCTTGTTTTGACCCAAATCAATTGTTAAGGGTTTTTCCAGCAAAAATATCTGCCCTTTGAAAACATCTGAAAAAAGCCCTTGCAAGGTCACATCATGTTGTTGAAAACCAAAACAGTTTAAAAATTTAAAAAGATTTTGGGATTATAAATGGCTCAAACCTTTCATAATACTTAAAGAAGAAGAAGGGGCGAAAAAGGTGAAAAAGAAAAAAAAGGCGGGGAAAATTAGATATACAAGGTTTAAAGGGATTTAGAGGGGAAGAAAAAAATTAAGATGGAATGGGAAAAAGACATTTTTCAAAAAAGGAAAAGAAGAAGTCATTTTTAAATTAACTAGTCTATTGTAGATATATGAAAATTTTAATAAAAATAAAATAAAAGGAAAAAATTGAAAGAAGAACAGGCCTGTTGAGTATTGGGTTCAAATTGAACTTTTTAAAATAAAATGTTATGATAAAAACTCTTAGAAGGGTTTTTAGTGGGTGTTATTTAATAGTAATTTTGGGAATATAAAGGGAATAAGTTTGGGGTTAAAATTTTAAAGGGTTTACCATTTTTTAACGATGGAAGATGTTTCTTATCTTATGAATTAATTGCTGAAAAGCCCATAAAATTAAATTAAAGGTTACGAAAAGTTATATGAATTTGGAAAAATTTTAGCCCGGGAAACGAGAAAAATTTGGGAAATATTAAAAAATGTCGGTCCCCATTTAAAAACATTCCTGTTATTTACCTCTACGTTGTGCGTCTTTTATAACATTATTAAATTATATTGATGATAATTTCCTCGTGTTTGGGAGATATTTATAACCTTTAAAATAATACACAATTTATTAGGTTAGATGGGATTTTATTTTAATATCACTATTGTCTTGACGTAAAACTGACATGTCGTTAACAAATTCGAGACGCGATTTATAATGATAACACGACCGTACTTTACGAAGGCTGGAGTGACAGACAGTCACAGTCAGGGTGCTAGTGAGCCAGTGCTAGTTTATTTCACCACCCCGATATATAACTCTCTTCGAAAGAACTTTCTAAAAGGGTTTGGTGTTAAAAAAAATTTAAAATAAAAAAACACATTTCATGGCAGTAGAATACCGAGAGCCGAGCTGCCTCAAATTACCTTTTAAAATTTCTATTTGATCTTTCCAGATAGGAAGTTATTATTTATTAAAACCCTTAAATTGTCATATTGACTCAACTAACGTCACGTGCTCTGACGTCATTGATCATGGCTCTTGCCTTCTTAGAAGAAGAAGTGCTTTAAGCGCCACGTAATTATATTATAAGTTCAAATAAAAAATATTTTTAAAAAATTGGTCAATGCTTTCACATATTCTTTAGAGGCAAGTCAGTAACATTACAAGGGGGAGGTTGGAGTGGTTCTAAATAAAAAATGGAGTGAAGCGGGGAGTGCTCTTGGACCAATACTATTCGTTATGTTAATGGAAATGAAATTTAAATACAGTGGCAGGAAAACTCTGCGAGTGAAGAATGAAAACCATGATGTTTGCTGATGATTGATGGTATGGGAGGAGAAGGAAGAGGAATTCAGAAAACAACTAAAGAATGGAATGAGGGTGGTAAAGATTTGTGAATGAAATTTAGCATAAAGTGTAAAGGTAATGGAGAGGAAAGACCTAATAAGGCTATAAGGTTGGATGGAGAGTGAGAAAAATTCAGAATGTAAAATATCTTGGTAGCGTGATTGAGTAGAAATGTGGAAGTAGAGAGCAAGGAGAGATGTTCTCTAGGTCCATACAATAGACCTGCAATGGAGGAAGAGAAACCCCCTTGACGTATAAGGAATTTTAGGGTTGTACCCATTGTCACATATCGAAGAAACATGGAAAATGAAGTAAGAGAGATAGGAAAGTGGGGGGCCAGGGGAAATGGATTTTTGTGAGGAGCATGTTGCTTTCACAAGGAGAAAAAAAGGATTAGGAATGAAGTTACCCGGGAAAGAGTGGAGTACAGGAGTAAATGGGATAGAAGAGGAAGCAAGATTGAGAGGGTTTGGGCAAGTAATGAGGATGGAAAAAGAGAGGATGCTGAAGAAAATGTTAGAAATGAAGTATGGGAAAAAGGGACCACATGGGAGGCCAAGAAAGAGATGACAAAAAGGGGTTTAAAAGTGAGAGGAGGGGGAATGGGTGATATTAAAGGAGAAAGACTGATGGAAGGAAAGAGGAAGATGGAGGCATTTTACTGAACTGACCTTGCCACAAGCTGAAAAGAGTTGATGATGATGACTTTACAAGGCAACATATTAATTCTTTCAAGAATATTCTATAACTTTTGGTGAATTGCCGAGCTCGTTCATATTTTCCCTTTAAAATTATGTTTAAGACAAAAGACTGTATATTCAAAATAATAGCTTAACTTATAGTTGGGTAAGCATTGACAAGACCACTAATCTCCCAAAAACATTGATTAAAATTTTAGCATACAATTTTAAGTTGAACAAAAAAAAAAAGTTTGATTGACATGAAAATAAAAAAAAAATCCTAGAATAGCAGCTGAAACATCATTTATATTAAAAATATGAAGTATATATCCAAAATAGATGTAGCCTAAATTTTAAGAGTATATAACCATTAATCAGTCTTGAAGCTTACTGCCAATGACTCGAAGAGTGTCTTGTCCAGACAGAATCGAGCAATATTACATTTTATCCCACAGTGCAAATTAGGAAAAAAAAAAGAGAGGGGACGGTCACGCGAGGAGTGGATTATGGCGCAACATCTTTATGGCTCTTTATGAAGTGTACATGTATGAAGCTCTTAGCAGGTGCAGGGCCACTAGAGAACACCCTTGCAAACTGGACAGCGAGTTTTTAAAGATATCACAAAATACTCCCACCGCAAAATTGTTAATTATGTAGTTACAATGCACAAAATCCTCTGCGAGGGGTAACACTCAGTCAGGAGATGGGACACTTTTTTTTTCTTGCTGTGGTATCGTAACAAATGGGCCAGCAAGACAGAAGTGGTAATTAGTATTATTTACACATTCTTTGTAGTGTACATGTAATACACTAAAAATGTAATTAATTGCATCACAGTCATACAGGGGGATAGCATCGTATAAACTGTTCAACAACACCACACAAATATTCAATATGATGGGGGGCCTGCTCATACTCACAACTGTACCCTTTTTTTTTTTGTAAATAATGTTTGTCTAGGAAACCAAAGTTGTATTAAGGATCATCGGAGCCAAGTCTACTTAAGTTTGGGCTCTGTTCTTTAGAAGTGTTCCATGGCTATCACTCCATGCCATGGGGGATGTTAGTGCACTCTAAGGGTGCTCAATTGCTGTCACCTTTTTTGCATGGGGGATGTTAATGTAAAAGTGTCATAACATCAATGGTAACCCTTAACAGGGGGAGGGAAAGGGTTTTTGATTTTGTCTAAAAAATTAATGAGGTAATTATTTTAAAAATTGGTGTTGGTTTTGATTCATCCCGAGATCACTTATCTCGTTGAAGAGCCTCAACCATAAATTATTATTTTAATTGCAGGGGGAGAATTAAATTATTTCTTAGTTGATTTTGTGAGTTTTGTGGAGAGAGAAGTTGAATTGAGATAGTGGTGATATTCGTAGTAGGAACTTTCATAGATATTGTGTTTTTCATTTGGGTCTTCTTTTTTGGGAGATATAAATGTGCAATGTAATCATTGAGATTCAAGGGCAACAGTATTTCATGTGCAGGGTTTCGAGGATAAGAAAACACTTCCTTAACCACGGCCAAAAAGGTCACTGTTTTTAATATTTATTGTTTGAATTCAAAATGGATTAGGTTAGTGTTTGTTCAAAAAATTTTTCTTATTTTTCACACTTGTTTTATTTGATTTAAAGGCAATAATCCTAAAATATAAAAACTTTGTTTGGTTTTAATCTTTGTGTGACTCTTTATACTAAAGAAAGAATAAAATGTCACCTTTTGAGCATTGGATTTCTTACCCACATTTTCCCCTCTTAACATTCATTATATTGTCATATTGGGTTGCAAAGGTTTTAGGGGCTCAGAAACCAAAGTTAAAGGCCAAGCCGAGGCAAACTACTGTGATTATTTGTTGCCTTATAAGTCAACTCCATCATGCAAACGAAAATGGCCGTCATTGGAATGGGGAGGATGTCCCGGAGTTTCCTGACTCTGGAGATGACAAGGGACATCTTGAAGAGAACATGTATATATTTCGTCTGGCATGATGCCTCCTTCCAGACAGATTTTTTATCAGGTACACAGCATAAAGGTAACATATTGTGTGCTTCTATGAAGGAAACACATCATGGTTTTGTGTGTGTGTGTATGTGTTGTTTGTACTGTGATGTGCTAGTACCAGAGATACAAGACATGTTAGAGAAACTCCCAGAACCTCAAAGTCATGTCATGAGAAGTTAGGATGGATGCCACCACGCTTTGATGATCGTTGTAGAGAGTTCTCAACGCTGAGATCCTCAAGTCTTTTCATACGGAACTTCAGGTAAATTCCAGATCTTGATAAGTGGAAGTAAGATGGTTCTATTCAGGCCGTAAGGAAATATCTACATAGCTCTCATAAGTGAAGTAAGGTGTTTCTATATTAGGCTGTAAGGAAATATCTGCTGCTTTCAAGTGAAGTAGATTGTTCCCAAACCTGGCTCTATATTTTATGTCACAGGAGGAACAATATCAACAGAGATGATGGTAGCAGACGACAGCCCCTAACTCCAGTTATTCTTTAAGGATTGTCTTTATAACTACATACAAATTGTAATTTAAAAATGTTTTAATGTAAAATAAAAAATGTGTGCATTCTATAAAAATGGAAATATTGGACAGACCCGATAGAATAAATTTAAAAAAAAAACCTTAGATTTCTCACAAAATTTATATATTTTTAGTTTACATTGGGTAAGGGATACAATTACATTTCATTACTTTTACCCCTGCCCATACCTAAATAGTTTTAATAAAAGCATATAACTTATGATATGAACGATAATTAAAAACACTGGGATGTGTTGAGACTAAATATTAATACCATTCTTAAAAAGACATCTCGATAATAACATTAAAAGTCCCCCTAAATTTCCATTTGTAAAATAAGTACAGAAATAATAGCTTTGCTACATTGCATTTCTTCCCCATGTACATTTCATAAACATAGCTCTTGACATTTAAACCCCTTTTTTTTCCCAAAAAACAGCTCTTATTCCTTAACAGTAAACACTATTTTCTCTGCTAAAAAGTGATTTATTCAGCAGCCATCTTTAGCATTGTAACACATTTTTCTCTCTTTAAATGGGGTTTCTTTACTCGATTTTCACTCCAAAGTTTTATTTTTATTTTCTATGTATTATAAACTCCCTTTTAGCC
The DNA here is from genome assembly GCA_039000515.1 of Timema cristinae. Lineage (NCBI taxonomy): Eukaryota > Metazoa > Arthropoda > Insecta > Phasmatodea > Timematidae > Timema > Timema cristinae. Next base: position 24,073 of record JBCFYV010000101.1, read on the forward strand.
ATTGGTGTCCTAAATTGTTAAACATTGTACTAAACAATACTTATAAAGTATTGCATTTTTTTCTATAACCCCTCAACTGCCAGCCTGTGGCCTGGTCAGTTTAGTAAAATGGTTCCTTTTTCCTCCCCTTTTTTGATTCCATTCTTCTCCTCTCACTCAACATTTGTCGAGATGTGCTCCTCCCATCTGGTTCTTGGTCTCTTTTGCAGTCTTTTTTCTATATACCTCATCTCTATCATTATTTTATTTATTATTTCCTTTTTCATTCTCATCACTCAAACCCTACCATCTCAGTCTTGCTTCCTCTACTATCTCATATACTCCCTGTACCGCCACTATTTCCCGGAAAACTTCATTCTAATCTTGTTTGTCCTCGTGACAGCTAACATACTCCACTCAAACTTCATTCCATGGCCTCCACTTTTCCTATCAGTTCCAAAATTCACTGTCCACTAGGGGTGTGCGAAGCCAGTTTTTTTTAGTTCGAGGCGAATATTGAGAATATTCTCGATGTCGAATCGAAGTTCGAATAAAATTTAAACAACTAATAATAGCTCTGAAAAAAAAAAATTTTTTTTCTAAAAACCTAAAATGGTTTTTAGCCTTAAAATATTTATATATAGTTCAAATGCTATTAAATTAAAAACATTTTATCTAACATTAATAAAACATTACAATTTATCCCAATTATGTAATAATTAGGGACTGGATTCATAGGCACCGAAAATGTTTAAAATAAGCAGGCAATAGGCACTTTCTTAAAAATATACTCGTACTGTGACCCCACAACCAGGACGGAAACGTGTGTAAAGAACAACCATGGGATCACAAGAGAAAACATAGTTTTATTTAAATTTGGTTAATTACAAAGGTAGTGTAGATTTCATAGTATAGTCCAAAAGAAAGGCATAGAGAGCCTACGATTAGTCTGGGAGAAACTTTGACTTTAGCCCTCACAAATATACATAATGTTTACTGCCCTCACAGGGAATTATTGGGGTGCAAATTTGACATTAAATTTAAACTGGCCCCCGAAAGGCGCATAACTCCAAAAACAAGATGGCCGAACCATTTAGTTATGAATACCAATGACGTTAAACAAAATATATAAAAATTTTATACCCTTAAAAATTAACTTTTGATACCTAAAAATATAATAATATAGTGGTTAAATATCTTACGAATAGACCCCAACAATCAGCCATTAAATCCTTAATCCCGAGTAACAACGCATAATCTAATAATACAATATAGAATAAAATTTTATAGAATGAGTTTTGTAAACCACCGTCACACCCCTACATCTTAGGGGAAAACCTCATCAGAAATAAATGAATATATAATAAACTTCGTGGCTAAAGCGAGCATTGTATATTCTCTAATACCCTTAAACCTAAGAAAATATCAAGGCGACCGCTTAGTTACGCTAAGTTTACTCTAAGTTAAGATAAGGGCGCGCCATTAGTACAAAAGAAGTACTGAAACAATCAAGACGTCCCCTTGAAAACTAACATAATAAACTTGCGGTTTTACCCGCGTTAAACCCCATTTATAAATCATAGTAACATTAAAAGCCCAAACAGTAATTTTGAATAAGTATCCCCCCATTTAAACCAGAACTGAATTTTGAAGAATATTCCCCAAAAATTAGTTTTATACCGGGCCCTCACCTTGTGTAAGCCCGTGGTACAAAAAAGTGCTGCTCTAAACAACACCAGCTATTTTATAGTCCCCACAGTCCACACATGTTCTCAGAAGAGGGGGGGAAAGGAGGGTGATACAACGAGCAAAGGAAGGGAGAAGACAGCGCTCTGGAAGGTAGCGGGCAGTCCAGTAATTACTCGAAGAAAAGGGAAACACTCGAAAAGCGGGGACGGAAATTGGGTTTGGGCAAGTTGAATTATAGTTTGTTGTGAGCCGGGGCCAGGATGACGAGCGAGGGTCGACCAGCGTCTCGTTTCAGTCTTATTCATTGAAGCCACGGGAGAGTTTTGTTTTGGTGCGTGAGTTTTGGTTCCCTCGACGGAGAGAAGCCACGCCAGCCTTGGTGAGTGTTGGAACTCCATATTACAGGGTGATAGGCGTTAGATGTTTGTTGTTGTTTGGAAAAATCGTTACAGTACCCTTTCAATTTTGTCCATGTGGTCAGCATAGTACACTGCCGCTTGTAACCAGGTACCCAACGTGTTAGAACTGGGTTTTGGGGGGAAAAGGTGTTTTCGGCAATTTTCCCTAAATGTTCTTTTGCGCAATGAGCTTTCAGAAATACTTTTTTGACAGATGAAATTACAGCAAATTTTTATTCGGGGACTGTGAACGAATGTGTTAGGCAGGCAATGTGAATTAGTTTGGGTAGAAAACCTTCAAACTTGCCCAGCTTTTAGCATATATGCTGCGCTATCTCTCAGCAGCACCATAAACTTCTCGTCATTGTTTTTGATGGCCAAAGCACTCCTGTAACAGAACAAAAAAAATAAATATTTAGTCTCACAGAATTACACAGGATAAAATTCCGAATGTAAAAAAATTTTATAAAACCAACTTACGCAGAGAATCGCGAACAACTCTGGCAATTGTCGAGCTGTAAGCGACTTCAAGCACTCTTGAGGCAATCAAGTGCGGAGAATGGGTCTTTTGGAGTCAAGTTTTGCGACCACAAAATTTGCGATGTATCTGCCGCAACGGTCATTGTCTCATCGACACTTGCCAAAAGTAGGAATCTCCAAAATTTTCTTTTATCTCTCAATGGTCTGGAAAGAAGTAAAAATTCACTTAATTTTTCAAAACAAATAATTATGTATGTAAACTAGGCTAAATCTGGTTTAAATTAGGGGGATAGCCAGCACACTTACCTAGGTGTACTGGAGTAGAAATTGTTTAGATATGTGTTTAGATGTGTGTTTTTTAATGTTATATCTAAACAATTTCTACTCCAGTATCACCTAGGTAAGTGTGCTGGCTATCCCTCCTAATTTAACCATTATGTAAGTAAACGAAAGTGCACAGCTCCAATTAATTTAAAATATCTTTGAAATTAAAATGTAAAAAATAAATAAATAGATTAACAAACAAAAAACTTATGGATAAATATTAAGGATGTAAGTAATTCTTCCACAATGTGGAAATTTATGGGAATCTCTTTTTTGGTATTTTTGTGAGGAAACCTTTTAAAATGGGATTGTTTAGCTTTGTCCATGGTATTTTCGCGGCTACCATCGCAGCGCACAATTCAGAGTAAAATTGTTCACAATTGTCAGGAAATACAATGTGCGAAATTAACATTTGCCTGCCAGTTTTTTTTAAAACTTTTGCAGTGCATCGCTGTTGTTTGTGTTGGTCTAAATGATATTTCTTGTCACATTTTACCTAAAATACGTGAAAAAAATTAAATAATTTGTAATTTTACCACTGTAAAATTTTTTACGTCTAACTATTCTGAAATAGCCCTAAAGCCGTTAAAATATTTATCAGAAAGTATAAATCTTAAAAATCATGAAAGAGTTTAAAGTAGTTTACTTGTATTTAAAAAAACCTATGGAATGCTGTTTATTTTAAAGCAAATAATAATAATATTTAGCACGCGTCTTACTACCCCAGCAAATAATAAATGGAATGATAGTTTATTTTTCAAATTTGCAACCTATTTTGAATCCTATTATTAAATTTAATGACATGGATATTAAACTTACCTCTTTGGTACACGATTGGCAGAAGATGATTTTTCCATCTGTGTGAAATTAGTATCACCACCTATCCATTGCTTAAATAAAGCGCTTTTTTCTTTTTTTTTTTTTTCCTTGGGCATTTTCCCCCACAGTTAACACAAGAAGTGTTACAAAAAAAAAACAATAAACAAACCCCCCAAGACAGAAGTTGACTCTAAAAGACACAATCCATATAAATAAGATGGGTTTTAAAACCGAGGTGGTTAAACCTACCTTTCTAATTTTTACCACGGGTTTTCCAGTCTGTCAAGGTCAGGCCAAGTGACATGTTCCCCTCCCCCTCCCACTAACCCCTTTCAAAACCAAACTTCATGTCTATAAACTAGACTCTTTTTCAGCAAAAATAAATAAATCTATGTATCAAAGAAAAAAGGCCGTAATAGGCACAATAAAGTTTCTTATTCATAAAATAGGCGCAATTAAGGCTCATATTTAAAATAGGCAAAAACCAAAAAGAATAGGCAAATTTTAGGCACTATAAAATTAACTATATTGTACTTGTAATAACATGAAACACCTATATATCTCAACTGCCTATGTTTTACGATAAAGGAAAAAAAAGGCAAACAGGCAAAATCCGGTCTCTTAGTAATATTTCACAATAAGACATTAACCCTTTTTTGAAAAAAATGTAGGCCTACTAAAAAAAACATTTACTTTGGCTTGTAAATAGACAATTATATTTTATAAAACAATATTTGGTATATACTATATTGGTTAAGTTATATGCTAATAAAAATATTTACACAGGCCTGTGACATTGTGCAATTATATTATCCTACATTTGATTTGTAATTAAACTTTAAAAAAAAATTCACTTCAGGACAGTTTATTTTATAACTTATTTAAAAAAAAGCTATTAGGATAAATTATATCAAAAATCAAACAGTTTTTATAAGTTCAATAAAAACAAACATTGCAAGAAAATATTTACACAGGCAGTTAGATGTGTCACTTTCTTTCAAGTTATTTTGAAGGAATTTCATTCTTGACATGAATAGGAGTCAACCCAAATTTTCGTCTGGAAGTTTTCAATGTTTCCTGAATAGAAAATACCCTCTCACTGCACACACTTGTAGTAGGTATTCCCCGGTATTTTTAGGGCTATCTGGAGACATTATGGTATTTTCGAAACCCTTTTCCCTCCACCAGATATAAGGGTTGTTGATCTGGGCATTCTGGTTCATTTAGGTAATCCTTCACTTCACTATGTTGTCTATTGCGGTTGGGTTGGTATTTGGTATGGAATCAAAACTTGACCTAGTCCAGAACTAGAATAGGAGCAAGAGGGTTGTTAATCTCTTAGTTAGGTCTAAAGATGACTTGTCACTCAACTTCTTAACTTCAATTGCTACGGTTTACTGCCACCATATCATCAACCCAAGACCCTCTAAATCTTGGGTCGCTAGCATGGAAAGGGGAGAAAAATGGATCTGAATCGTAGAAACTGAAGCGAGATTTCAAGCCTTATCTAAACTTCTTGCAACATTACACCATCCCTTTTTGCAAGCATTACACCATCCTTCTTGCTGGGGATTAAAAACATTTAAAATGGATTTGAGGCAATGAAGGATGGGTATAACCATTGAAGAGTTTGGATAACTTACTTCCCCACTGTCCTTGGTGGCGTCAGCTAGTGGGCCAAGAACCTCCACAATGCCTGCCGCTTTCTTCCATTTAAGGCGTTAGGATCCATGTTATTTTCTTAATTGGCAAGTTCAGCTCCACAAACTTTTCTAAAAGCATGTAACAGAAACTATGTTATACTCGCTGACCACCCTGTATCCACAACTGAAATTTAAAAAGAGTACTGGCAGTCCCATCTCTTTCCATTACAGTATGTAATCTTTTTTTTTCTGGATGGACACTACTAATGTCCCACAAATTTCTTTTGTCTTTGTCAAAAGCGTACAAACCCCAGGCATTCGTATCGGGATCATGGATAGCTAATTATAAGGAATGGACAAAGCATGAAATGGAACAAAATTTGGAGCATTATCGCTGACAACTTTATTGGAAGTGTTTTCATTTAAAACAAAGCCCCATTCACAAACTGCCCCTTGCAGTGTAGCTCTGATGTTCACGCTGTGTGTGATTCATTTAGTACCGTGTTCATTGTAAAAGACAATGCACTCTAATTCTAGTTTTAAATAGTAACACATCAGACTTATGTAACTGTCAGTGTGTGGGTGAGTCCATCATCTGAGGTAAGTAAAAAGCAAAGTGTTGGGGGTAGATCATTAATAAGTTGGCATTTTAAATCTTTTTTTTATCTCTCATATTTGTGCTGGCACATAGTTTGGTGAAAATGTGGTGTGGCAAGGAACTTTATAGCTTTGTGTGCTATTGGGTTTGGTAGGCTGTGTGATCAAAACTTTCTGAAAGCACCTTGAATTGTTGATGAACTAGTGTCTTTTTTAGGAGCTGAGGTAGTTTCCATTTTATTGCCACTTGCTCTTTTAAATTCCCTTTAATTGAGATGGATGGTTCTAGATGGTTTGAAAGTGTTTTTGTTGTCCTGGATTTGAGATTTTAAAAATTAAAACTTGAAATAAAAAATGTAAGTTATATTTTAATCAGAATTTAAAAAAAATATTAGGGTTAAATGCATTTAAAATGATTATATAGTCCTAGCATTCAAGCAAATTTAAACTTGAGAAATTAAAGAAGTAATTTGTAAAAATCCAATATTACTGTTCAATCTAACAAATTAAAATAAAATGTAGATAAACTGGGAACTTTTGCTCTAAAAAAAAATCCAAGTTATTTTATTTCAGTTTTAAATTAAAAAAAAGTTAAATCTTTTGGTTTTACAAAAAAAATTGCATTGTTTTAAAAGAAAAGTCTCTCTTTTTCCAGTAGCCCTGGCTTCTTTGGGGCTGACTGACAGTTCACAGCTGACTTCTGACTGTCAACATTTAAGTATATACTTTAAAATTTTTTACTGTCAGAAGTGACAGCTGCTAAAAACATGTTTTTGTAGATTATATGGTTCGGCATAGGGATACATTTAATTTGGTTTTGGTAACTTTTCAAAGCTGTCAGCTCTGAGCTGTTCACTCAGCACCAAAGAAGCCATGGGGTTACTGTAGCAATAAGTCACCTGTTGGCGTCTTGTATTTTTTCAGGCATATATTACACTGGACAGTTTTCTCATCAGCTCTTGTGAAAAATCCCTATATTTAAATTTTATTTTTCTTTGTTTCGGACATTTTCTAGGCCTAACCAAAACATGTTAAGAAATTAATAAGAAACAGTCAAATGCTACCAACATGAGGTCATCAAATTTTCCATAAAGTATTCGGGTTAATATAAATAAATTATTTATTTTTTTATTAAAAAAAGTATAATTTAAAATGAAACAAAATTTTAAACAATAAGGGGAAATATGTTTACTTATATTCTGTCTCAAAATTATTATTTTTTACTTTCTATCAAGTTTTTAATTCAAACTCTCGGGCATGCGTCATAACATTTTCTTTTGAGTTGAGCAAATACAAGTGAAGTTCCTTTCATTTCATTTCAGAATATTAAAAAAGATTTACTTTAAAAAAATTTACAAAATTCAAAGCAAAAATATGATTTTAAAATTGTATATTGATTTTAAAAAAAGATATTATTTTAAATCTTTATCACATGAATTAGGTCATGTGGCGGTGAAGATTTGTTAAATGTATTTCATTTGTGAATCGAGCAGACCATGGGGCATTGAATATTATTTATTATTGAACTTGTTTAAATATTGATTTGTTATTCAATATTTAATCAAAACAAACAATTTAAAATTTACAAGTTATTTATTAAGAGAGAATAAAAAAAAAGATACCAGACTTTTTTTAAACAAAAATAGTTTTGATTTACATTTATAAAATTTGGGCACTAATCTCAGTAGAAATATTGTGGAATAATAATTATGTTGGCGTCACAATAAACTAGTTGTTTTTTAACCACGTCCTTTTGTGTCAAAACATAGATATTAAAAATATCAAAACCAATCAAAATATTTAACCCATAATTCGTTAGGGCCCATCTTTCGTTTAAGGGAAACAAAAGAAAATAATTTTTAAAAGGGAAAGCTTGCGCCTCATACATATAGTAAGCATTCTATAATTCAAAGTTTTACTTGTTTAAATTGTGAATTGTGTGTGGTAAACATGAAGACAACTATTAAAATAACAGTCCAGATTGGTTAAAATTGAAAATAATATATTCTTTTGCCGAAGCTTCGAATTTTTTGAAATAAATTTTGTTTGTCAAAGTCGGGAAATCGAAGCTAATTAAAATTCGCTTTGACTTCAAAATTCTCGAAGCTTCGCACACCCCTAATGTCAATGTTTTGATACGTGATATTGGTACAAAGTACACCCTATAGAGCGCTTCCTTACACTTTTACACTTCAAGGGCACTTCTCTTCTCCATAAAAGGTCTCGTACACACCTATAAAACAAATCTTCCCTGCTGTTCTCTTCTCATTAAATCCTCTCTACTCCTACCCCCCCTCAATCATGCTTCCAAGCTATTTTACGTTTTGTATTTTTTCTCAGCTCTATTCTATCCATTTTACATCCCTTACTAGACTTGATACTCTTCCTTGTTTTTACCATCACTTCACACTTTGTCATGCTAAATTTCATTCCACTCTTTCACTTTCAATACAGTAGCGCATATAAGCAAACAACTTGATATTATTGTGTAGCATCCAGTTCTTCTTCCTTCCCTAGTGTCATGGCCGTAAGGTTAGATTTCATGTTTGTTTTGGACACATACATCAACATGGGCACATACCCCTTTTTTAAAAGGGGAATTAGCATCATATTGAAAATAATATGACTTTATTATAATGCAAAAAACAAATCCAGGTTGTACACTGCATAACTAATCATTGTAAAATACACATTTTTAAGAACATAATCAACCGTTGTGAAACAAATGCTTCAAAATAATGTAAATTTAACCCTTTTAGTGCCAAAGTCGCCAGAGTGATGCACAAAATATTTTCTAAGAGTGCCAACGTCGTTTACAACAATCCCATGTTTCGAGCTCTTAGTTCAGTATTAAGTCAACAGATAGGGAGATTTTATTTCCACTGCATTCTTGTATGTTCAAGCTACTTTTATTTGTCTTTGCACTTAAAGTTTCGATATATCAAACATGAAAAAATTTTTTTTAACTTTGAGCTTGTTCTTTGGCTTTGTTTGTAAACATGGTACTAAGAGGAAAGCTGTGATTCAAGACACAGAAATACTTACAATATTTATTGATAGCTCAAAAAAGAGTGATCTATTTGTAAGTGATTCTGAATTTGTAAATAATTGAAACTGGGCAGGAATTTTATTTTAGTGAAAGTGAAATATCATAGCAAGTAGGAGTGGCAGCTGACATTGATAACATGAATTTTGAATATAGTGATTCCTAAAGGGATGAAATAAATCTTGAGGATCAGGGTAATCCACCCCATTTATGCAAAAGTCCTAGGTTTGAATCCCTCCCCCTTTGATGCCAAGCCAATTATTTAATTTAGATTTTATTTTTTATAAACCATGCTAAAGTTGATGGTCACTAAAACAGCTGCTATGCATTTGCCCAATTTTAGCATAAAATTTTAAAGTTTCTTTTTTGTAAATTTTGTCATTTACTCAGTTTTTTATGTTCTTTTTAGAGGGTTTATTCTATTTCAAGCTATTTAAATGTTCCCAAAGCTTAAAAATTAATGTTAAATAAACAGTAAAAATGTTTTTTTAATATCTTGGCTAGTGATTTATTTTACTATATTTAATAATTAAAAAAGTATTTGTATAATTATTATAATCAAGATTGGAAAGCATGTTATCTGCTTATGTAAAAATTTGAGTGCAAGACATTCAAAGATGATGAAATTATTAAAATTTAAACAAAATCATGTATTTTCAGCAAAATGGGTTGGCACATTTTTTTTTATCATTTTTCTTAGCACTTGAAGGGTTAAGTGATTTTTTCCTCAAACTTAATAATGTTGATTTTTTATACAAAAATTGAAACTATAATTAGATGGGCTATATTGTATTTATAGACACATACGCTCATAATCAATAATAGGTGTCTTAATGCAACACGAAAAAATATTTTATTTAATGTTGAAAAAAAATACAAGTCATAAAGTCATAAAAGTGAATATAAAATAAATATAATTACTCCTTTTATGTTTAAGGAACTAGAAAGTCCACTGCCACACTATTCATTAGTCATTAAACCCTGTGTCTATAGTAAGCTAGTTAATCTGTCAACCTCATTACACCCCATTCTATCTTGAGCTAGTTCCATCCAGTCCAAAATCATTACACCCTATCTTTTTTAGGTCCATTCTAATGTTATCTTCCCATCTGTGTCTAGTTCTTACAAATGGTTTCTTCCCATTGGTTTTACTGTCAATACCCTGAACACGGTTCTATAATCTACTATTTTTCTCGCATGTCCTGTCCACCCTAATTTACGAGACTTTATTATATTAACAATGTTGTGTGATGAGTAAAGGGTATGTAAACTCATAAATATGTAACCTTGACTTCCCAGTATCCTCACTGCTTTATGGATCAAATTCTTTTAAGCACCTTGTTTTCGAACAATTTAAATTTGTTTTAAAATGTAAGGCAAATGGTTCTCACTAGTAATTACTGCTGACTAAAGATGTGAGAAGGAAAAATTTTCCAGAACGAAACATATTCAATTATCATTTTTGTAAAATAATTTCACCTTATGGAACTAATGCAATCGAGATATAAATATCCGAAATATCAACATTTAATTTTCCTAAGGGCGTTAATATGGAAACATCATCAAACGATCTTCGCTGGCCACACGGTTCAACGGCACTTAAAAATTTTCGCAAAAGATGGACTGGGCCCATTGCCGAAGTTTGATCCCTGTTTAGTGCATGAGGGCAGTTTTTTCCCAAAAAGTTTTCCACTTTCACAGGTGCAATTCTTCTAAATTCAACCTCTCTTATTCCTAACACAACGCAATTAGTACATAGGTGTATAACCCAAAGGGTTAGTAAGACACAGTGGGTAAAAAAAAAAGAGTAGTATAGAAACAAATGATGTGAGCCTTTAAATAACCCCTGGATATGTGGAACAAAAGGGAAAATAATTGTTACAACCCGCCTCGGTGGTGTAGTGGTTAAACCGCTTGTCGTGTTGAAGCTCGACCGCTGGGACAGGGGATCGAGGTTCAAAACTCGGGCGGGTGAACTGGGGGTGGTTTTTCCTTAATGGTTTTCCCCTCTTCCTCCACGCAAATTGGGTTCACTTCCTCTAATTCAACCTTCCCAATTCCTAATCAATTAGCATAAATAGTACTTAAAGCGTATAACCCAAATGGGTAGTAAGACACGGTGCTAAATATTATAAAATATAAAAAAATTTTTACAAAGCTTTTTCCAAACCAAACTTCTTAAAATCAGGGAAAAAACCTTCACCCAGAATTGTTCCAAGCTACATTATTTGGGAAACCCTCACAAATCACATCAACAAGTTCATCTTGCTCTTCTGCAGATAGAGTTTGTGAGTTGTACATCACCCCATTCAAAAGAAAAGATTTCCTTTCCATGAGTTTTCAGGATTTTGGGGCAGGAAAGTTTAAACTCTGAAGCTAGTTGCAAATCCGAAGGTATTCGGTTATGTTATATTCTACTTTTTTGGGAGCAATTTTTTGGCAGTGGACACACTAAATGTTCTAGTGCTGGAATGTTAGTGTGGCTACCCTTCTATCAGCCTTCCAATAACCATAGTTTTTTAATCACTGCCTCAAACTTAACTTTTAAAATAAAAATTTTTCACATCACTACTTGCGGCTTGTATTTAAAGTGTCCACGTTATGCGAAAATGTCTGCTAAGTAGGGGTAACGAACAAACCCTGTAAAATCTTTTAAATGATCACATGGAAAGTTTGAATGTACCAGAAAAAGTCGTACTTAATCTTTTAACTCTAATAATTGCTTCAATATTTTCCTCCTTGACAGCCAACACACTTTTGTATGCAAAGTAGAGAAAATATTTGGGTCCTCACTTCTTCACATAGTTTTGAGAAGATCCTAAAATTCAAAGCTTTAGACTTGATAAAATTAATATTCTTAACAACTTTATCAAGTAGTTTTTTTTTTAATGAGTTTAACATCTTCTAACCCGCCTCCCGTGGCGTAGTTGGCTAACGCGTTTGTCATGTTGAGCTCGACCACGATCAAGGTTCGAATCTGGTCAGGTGAACGAGGTTTTTTTTTCTAAATGGGTTTTCCACTCTCCCTCCCCGCAAATGTGGGTTTCTTTCTTTAAATTTAACCTTCCAATTCCTAAAAACCATTAACGTGATTAGTAACTTAAAGCATAAACCGAACGGGTAGTAAGACGCCGGTACTAATATTATATTAACATATTCTTTGAGCCAAAGCTTCTCGGGAATACAGCAGTGGCTCTACAGTCTCTATTCAAGCAACAAGTCCACTGATTTTCTGTGAGATAACTCGTGCACCATCTGTTGTCAGGCCCACACATTTCTCCCATAAAATGTGGCTCTCAGCAAAATAAAAACCCTTTAAAGGGTTTAAAGATGCACTCTGCTATAGTGTGTAAAGTTCACTTAGAAATAAAATATCCTCCATAATGTTTTCTTTCCATACATAGTGTACAAAGATAAGCATGTTAGCTTTGTTTTTAATATCAGTGGTTTTGTCAATTTTGAAAAGAAAATTCAGTTGCAAGTCTTGGTACCACATATTCTTAATTTTTTTACTGTTCGAAAGAGATACTGAATCAATTCCCCCAGCTGCCGACTCACTAAGTAGCCTACCTATTTCATATGCTACACAAGGAGGAAGAATAACTTCCTCCTATAGTATCCTGCTTTAGCAATGATTTTTGATATGTCATAAGAAGCTAAGGTTCCATTTTCCTCAGTACTCACAACTAGTTTTTTTCTATGTTTTTTTGCCCCTTCTTTCAACTCCACAAGTTTTTTCTTTAAAAAATCAATTGATTTATTTTTGCAGTGTGTGTGTTTTGTCTCCCAATGGGGTTAAGATTAGCAGGCCTGCAGGCAGGTATTTCTGCTTCATAAAAATCTACTTTCTTTATGCAGAATACAGAAAGCACTGCCTATAGTAGTCCTTCCAAACTCGTTCATCCCATCCTTCTCCAAAATGTTTGTTTAACAATTTTATTGACATTTTTTAAAAAAAGTTCTGCTTTCACTGGAATTTGGGGTGGTAGTGGCTCAGGATTGATTGAATGTGGGCTTTTACCTTTCTTCAAAAAGGGTTTAAAAGTTCCTGTATCCACTCGGTAGTTTATTTCTCCTTTCATGGCAATGTTCTTGTTATTAGTTTTCCCTTTTTGGTTGATTCACACTGATAGGACTGTGCGCGACTGTGCTGAGACTGTGTCGTGCTGCCAAAAATCTTGAACAGGTCTTTCCCCTAAGAGTTATTTGTAAGACAGTTTTTTGATTCACACTCATAGGACTGTGCTCAGGCTGTGCTGTGCTTTGTTGTCGTCTTGGATCGGGTTTAAAAGTGATTTCCCAAGGTTACGGTCCAGCACCATACGAACACAGTCCTATCAGTGTGAATGTAGACGATGTCGCCTTAATGTCGTCTTAGTGTCGTAACTTGGGGTTGTTTTTTCAAATTAAGCCAAAACAATGGATGAAAAGGAAAAACTTAATAATTTGGTTCAAGAATATGAATGCTTTTTATAATTTGCAGCATAAAAATTATGATAATAATCTCACTAAAGAAAATATTTGGAAGGAGATAGCTGAAAAACTGAATGCAAGAAGTTTCTGTAAGGTTTCAAAGTTCGGGACACTCATTCTTAAAATTTGTGAAGCTTTTGATGGTCATCTTGAGTTGCCCAAATATATTGTGGGATTCTTCTTCTCTTGCTCTAAACAAATGATGAACCCAGTATTTTATTCGTTTTCTCCTCTTTTTATCAAGTGAAATAAGATAAAGACCACATGCAACAATCACATCTTCCCTGTTTGATCCATGCTACTGCGACGATGACAAAACAGCGCTAACAGCACAGCCAGACAGTCCTACATGTGAAAGGTGCGACACGACACAGTCCCAGCCACGCTCTGAGACAGTCCTATCATGTGAAAACAAACTTTAGAGTGATTCTCTTTGTTTGAGCAAAATTAAATTGTAATTGACCAGGGGCTTTGATAAAAATCGCTACAGAGGATTCACCCGCCTTGTGGCGTAATTGGACTTAACGCGCTAGTCGTGTTGAGCTCGACCGCGAGGACGGGGAGATCGAGGTTCGAATCTCGGTCGGGTGAATTTAAGGGTGTTTTTCCTAATGGTTTTCCACTTTCCTTCACGCAAATGTGGGTTCACTTCCTCAAAATTCAAAATTCCAATTCCCAATCCATTAGCGTAATTAGTACTTAAAGCGTATAACCCAACGTAGTAAGACGCGGGGCTAAATAAAAATAATAAATACAAGGATTTCCAATTTGGATAGGGACATCTGAGCCCAACATTTTTTACGGTTCCATATTTACAGAAATATCTTTAAGGCCATTTGGCGAGGAATGCCCGTCATGGTTATATTCCTGTTTTGGCCCGGACAGCCTTCTGCAAAAATGGCATTAGCCACAAGTCAGCGATACCCAAGTCAATCAACAGCAAAATGAAAGGACTGCTGTTGGCCCCGACTACGCACTCGATTTTACCCCGCCACCACACACATGCCCGACCACAATGACTAACAAGATAGTGAGGCGGCGCCAATTCGACGCTCAGTTACAAAAATTCCCCGATCAAAGACCTTTGAAGGAAAGAAGATACTCTTCGGCCAGTGTTAAGTTTTGTTCTCCATTCTAAAGCGTGTGTAATCCCCCCCCCCCCCTTATTTATGTTCTTTGGTTTTCTCCCCTCGTAATCCCGCCATTCCATGTTCTGTGGACTAACTTTGATAATCACAGGGGGAAGCTAAGGCTTCGGAGATTAATAACAAATGTAAGAAAAAATTCTTTTTCGGCATGTAATCTTTTCTTTTGTTTTCAACATTCTTTTTTAGCTTGATTTATTGAACTCTTGACCAGAAAACAGCGCTAGTGATGTTGTTAATAATAATATTTTCTTTTGACTTAAATTGCCTAGATAAACTTGGTTCTCGATGTATGAACTTGATTTATTGAACTCTGACTAGAAAAAAGGCTAGTGAGTTGTTATAATATTTTCTTTTGGATTTAAATTTTCTAAATTTGTAATGAACTTGAGTTATTGTAACTCTTACTAAAAATAGCGCTATTGATATTATTATCACCAATATTTACTTATGAACTTAATTTATTGGGCGCCATCAGCGCTAGTGTAGAGGTTATTGATAACCACCATAATAACTTTGATTATTGAAGGTAGTGTTTTGGGCGTTTACAACTAAATGTGGGTTGCTCAACTTTATAATCAATACAAGCAATTTGATAGTTTTTATGTCTAGGGTAAATCGATGTAAGACATATTTTCCCTTTTGTCGGGATGGAGAGATGAAAGATAATGATATAAATAAGTTTGATTTTTATGTAAAGAATATGAGTATTTTGCAGAGATCTAATTCGTGAGCTTTGTATTGTTCTTTCCTGGCTAACAATTACGCATCTAACTTGTGTTTTTGTTAACGTAAGCTAGTGATGGTGATCACTAAAATATTTAATACGCTCTTCTAATGAAACCATGCTATCTTGATCACAAAATATTTTATACTATATTTCTCCCCTTTTTTGGGATTTTCCATATTAATTGTTGTTCATATCTTTTTTGGAGTATTTAATAAACGAGATCCATTTTGTGGATCTTTTCTCCTTACTCTATTTTCCTCTAATTATTTATCCTTAGCTATAACACTATCCCGCTTCTAAATATTTGTCTGGTAAATGAATTAGGGGGATGTTATATATTGTTGAGGTTGACCGTGGGGACGGGTTCCACAATTGTTCCAAATTGCGTGTTCTGGGTATTGGTTTTCTTGCCCAGGTTTTTCTATATTCTTTACTCACTAAGCACACTCTTTCTTTTTGTTGACTTTTTTTATTTTTTATTTGAACCCTATGTTAAAATATGCAATTCTATGCAGGGATATTCTAGTTTAGGTTGGTACCATTGTTAAATGTGTCGTTAGTTTTTATCTAATCTGTGTCCATGCATATGAACCTGTGTAACAGTTGAGTCATGTTCTTAGTTCAACGCATCTACTGCTAATTTTAAAACCCGTTAATTTTTCTATAACCTTGTGTACTCTGACAGGTTATGAACCCAGCTTGTGATTTGGATTTTAGGACGGATAAACCTATAAGTCAAGTGTGCACCGTAATACGCATGAGCTCTACGTGTTTGCTTGTTGTTTGTGACACCGTTGCCAATCACCATCGCCATAATGGTTTTAGAAGAAGACATAACGTACAGAATTCCGCTTTTCGATGGCACTAATTTTGACAACTGGAAGTTTTCTAATAGAAACTCTTCTAGATGAAGTGATCTGTTGCCTTTTATTCAAGATGACTATCGGAACTTGGTGAAAAATTGCGTCTACTGATAATGTTGAAATTAATCGGAAAAGGAAAAAGAGCTGGACAAGCTTCGGAAAGCCGATTGTAAGTGTAAGTCACAGGTTATACAACGAATCTCGGACAGCCACTTGGATTGTGTGAAGGATAAGAACACCGCCTATGATATATGGCTAGTGCTTTGTAATACTTACGCCGTAAAGAAATTGGTAATCACTTTTTTTACGAAAAACCCTTTGTTGATGAGAAATTTGACCCCTTTTCTTCAGAGACCCTTAAATTTGCATTTTTTTAAGGTTTGATTATTTTTGGGGGAAATTTAAAAAATCGTCGGGAGCAAACCCCTCGAAGAAAATTTTTCTGCCATCTTCTCTTAAACTATACCATCTGAATATCAAGAATTGCCCACTGCCATAGAGACTTTATCGCTAAAATTTTCTAAACCTGGCATTCGTAAAAAACCGCCCAATTTGGGATGAGCAGAAGCAAACGAAAAAGCAAAAGGTATGGGATGGATCAGCAAATCATTCTCTAGCGTTATTTTGTTTTGGAAGGCAAGAAAAATTGAAATCTTCGAAAAACGGAATATTGCCCAATTTTGTAAACAAAGAAATTCAAAGAAGTTACGGAAATAACGTTTTTTTTTCTGTCATAAAGCGGGTCCCCTTTTCTTTTCGGACGCCCAAAAATTTTGAAAGGCAAAAAAGCAGAAAAAAAATTTCAATATGTAAAGCAAACGTAGCGAAGCAAAGTAAAGCGGAATGAAGTTAAAACTGTGCAACGTCAGGGCTTTTTTGGGGATGGATCTGTTTTGGGTTGCTTGACTCTGGCGCCACGAACAAAATATCATGATAAAAAAAAATTTTTTGGTCTCAAAAAAAAACCCTACCCGAAGTCAATAAAAATTTAAAAAATGGCAAAATAAAGGATCGATGTTTGTGGCGGAAGAGAGGGGAAATATACACGCTTTCTGTGACTCCCAAAGGGAAAAAAAAATTTTATAAAAATTTCCCAACGTACTTTTCCCCCCGGGATTACAATTTAAATTTTACTCTCATTTTAGTAAAATGGACGCAAAGGGGGCTTAAGGTTGTTTTTAAAAAAGGGGGAACGCAACTATTTTAAAAAGGAAAAAAAATTTTTTTTTGGGGCCCGCTGCCATCATCTGGAAAAGGGTGTATAAAATGTCTCTTTTCCCCTCTTTAAAAAAGCATGTGTTTGGTTTTGCTATTCCCAAATTGAAAGCATCATCTTTTTTGTGGCAAAAAGAGGCTTGGTCACTTTGGAAAAACCGGTTTAGTTCATTTAAGTAAATTGAAGATGTAATCAAGGTTGTTTCAAGGATCGATCCCCCGTTTTATGTGACCCCTTGCATAAAGGTTTAAAAAAAACCGTCTTCCCACACAAAACCACGCATTAGAGCTAACGCCCTTTGGAGATCATACACATGATCTTGAAAGGGCCATTAACCCCCGTATCATATGATAAAAAGGGGTAATACTTAACCTAAATTTTGACTTTACCCACTTTACAGTCATTTACACTCTAAAGGAAAAGCTGAATGTTTCCCCTACTTCAAAAAATTTTGGGAAGAAAAGGGCAACAGCTCACTTTAACCTAAAAAAAGTCGCTTTGGGCAGATAATGGGGGTAAATTTTGGGTTTTCGCGGGAAAATGCAAAGATTTTTAAAAAAGAAAGTATCCATCAAAGTTTACATCGGGCCCATACAAGTCAGAAAAGAATGGTGCCCGCAAAAGAATGAGACGTAGCATCATGGAGAAAACAGGGTTTTTTTTACCCTTCATTCTTCTCTTTATAAGTCACTCGGACGGAGGGGGTTATAAACTGCAGTCTACCTAATAAACTGAGGGTTTTTGGCTTTGTAGCATATTTTCCCGTTTCCCAAAAATAAAAGTTTTTAAAAACGAAACTTGAAACCCGCTCGAAAAATTTGCTACTATGTTGGTTCCCCAAAAAACTGCCCGAATGGGTAAAAGGCTCTGGGGTCCACAGGAACAAAAAATCAAAAACGGTTTTAAATAAAAATTTTTTTTCGATAAACATTTGTTCAAAACCATAGGTTGCGGGTTCAACACCGTCTCGAGCTATGGGGGTAACGGGTTCAAACCCCAAAAATGAAGTTTTTTACTAAGAAATTGCAGGGGGGCCTCTTCAGGGGGGAAAACCCCAGAGGAAATTTTTCTACAAGAAGAGACCCTGGTGATAAACGAACCCCCTGCTAAAAACCCCCAAGACCTAGCCCTGCCCCACGTACCAAAATGACATGTCACACTGCCTTCTTGGTGCGGATCATTTATTGAAATTTGCCAAAAACCCTTTCGATGACATTAAAATTTAGAAAGGGCCCAAAAATTTTAAAAAAGGGGGTTTTCCCAGTGGAGGAAGAGATGTTACTCATTAAAAGAAAAATGAAACCTGGACTCTTACTGACTGCCACCCGGGGTAAACGAGCTATCAACTGAAAGTGTGTATTCAAGTTTAAGCGGGATAAAAAGGGACGTTTTAAAAAGGTCCCAAAGGAAAGGGGTTGGTGGTAAAGGGGCGGGCCGGCACAGAAGAAAGGGTTTGCAAACAAGAAACTTACTCACCCGTAAGACCTTTTAACCTCTGTCAAAAACCCTGTTTCGAAATAAAAAAAAGAAGATTTAATTGCCTTCCAGTTAGACGTAAAAAAAGCTTTCCTACAGGGAGACCTTTCTGAAAAAGGTGTATATAAAAGCGGGCCACCTCCCCTTCGAAACTGACAGCAACCTTGTTTGTAAGTTACAAAAGACCCTCTATGGATTAAAGGCACCAGGGATTTGAATGCAAATTTAAACAAATTTGGGGAATTCTTTTGGGTTTTAAAAACCTGAAAACAAAAAAAGCCCTATACCGACTTCAGCAACAGAAATAAAAATTTCCCTTTTGGGTTTAAACTTTAATAACATAAATTTGGCGGGAAACAATCTAACAGAAATAGAATAAACCCCCAAAAACCATATTTTAAATGTCAAATTTCGAGATAAGGATCTTGGAGGTTTGCACAACTTTCAATTTAATAAAAATTTTACCCGAAAACTGAGGAAAGTCCCTTACTAAACACCCTACTTGAAAAAATTTTCTAAAAGACTTTTGGTATGGAAAAAATAAAAACGCCCAAGAAAAACCGATGGAGAAAAAACCAAACATCAGATTCATAATAAAAAAAAATTACCGTGACTTTTTGGGCAGCAGTACCAAGAAATTTGAAAACAAAAGGCCAACTGGTTTGGGACTAAAACGAATACTACGATACATTCAAGGAAACTTGGGTTTTTGGTCTCTTTCTTTCTGAAGAACTGGGGATGTCCCTTACGGCAAACTTTTTGATGCGGACTGGGCCAATGACAGAAAATGATCGAAAATTTCTACATCGGGGTACTTTTTCCAAAAGTTTATGGTCCCCACTTTTGGGTTTGGACAACCTTTAAGCAGACAACAGGTTCCCTTAGTTTGACGGAGTAAAGGGTTTTCCCCCCTGTAAACCCCAAAACCCCCCCAAATCCGCCCTACTCTGGTTAGAAGACGATCCAGGCCCCTTGGGATCACTCAAAGAACCCACAAAGGGTACAGGCAACCAGTCCAACATAAAGTTTGGATAAATGGGAACATCGAAAAACTAAAGCATATGAGGGCCCAAATACAACTTTGTTCGTGATTTGAAATTTTTTGGAGACAAATAAACCCTTTGGTGGCTAAAATTCTGACAAAATTTTGGGGTTTGGGAAACAATTTTGATACTTTTGTAATTATTTTGGGTTTTTTAATCAAATCCGATTCACTAAGCCCAATTTGCATTTTTTAAAGGGGTACATGTGGGGACTTTTGCCTTTTTTTTGGTTGTATTTTAAATTGAGGAGGATTTTTAAAATTTTCAATTCAAAGCAGGAATTCTATTTAAGGTTTGGTACCATTTTTAAATGCTTTTCTTTTTTTTTTATTTTAATCCCTTTTCCATGATATGAACCTGTGTAACCGTTGGATCATGTTCTTAGTTCCGGGCATTACTTTTTAATTCTAAATCCCTTTTTTTTTTCCAATAAATTTGGTACTCTGACCCCCTATTAGTAAGGTTTTTGGGGTTGGGGAAATAGGTTTTCCCCTGTTTTTTTGTTTAATATCAGTCAGATTTGCCTGCCCAAAGCATCATTGTTTATTTTTAAACTACCCAAAACTGACCCTTTTTCAATCGCGGGCCCCTTTCGAACAAAAAAAAAAATTTTAGTTTTCCGTACTTTTTTTCTTGGAAAAACCTTTAAACAAAGAGTCATGTTATATTGATAGAGCCCCTAGAATAGTAGGCAGCTTGAGGGGGAAATTTTTTGGGGAAAAACCCCGATTTTTTCTCAGCAAATGAATATCTAAGCCCCATAAAATTTGGACCTTTGCTTAAATTTTCCCTGCCAAAGGGTTTTGCGGCAGGAATTACTGATTTCAACCCTAATACACCGAAAATTCTTCCGGGGCTGGAGATTTGAAACTTAAAATTAAAAACCCTTTTCTTTAAAATTTATCACAAAAGAAGTGAAAACCTGACCTTTTTGGGGACATAAACTCCTTTTTTTGTGGGTTTTAACCAAAATTTTTTTGTACACTAAACAAGGAAAAGTGCACAAATTTTGGAAAATTTCCCACAGCTGTGATTTTGCTGGAAAATCAACAAATTGAAAAAATTTTAGTTTGGGTAGAAGGGTTGCTATCAAGCGGGCCCAAATTTTTTCACTTTTAAAGACCTAAAGGGGCCCTTCAAAGAATTTATTATTCCTTTGGAGATAAGGGGTTTTTTCCCCAATTTTCACATTGCAAATTCGGATAATCAACCCTTTTTGCATTTTTCCCATCGCCAGCCATGAGAATTATTCACAAGCTGAGACTAATATTTGTATTTGAGGAGTCTCCATGGTTAAAGTGATTTTGCTCTGCTAAGTATATAAAGAGAAAAGGGGCATTGGTAAATTTTTCCCGTTTTCCCTAATAAAAATTAAAAAAAATATAACAAGCTTGAATTTAATTTTTTGGTGAAATTAAATTTTAAATTTGTTTTTAAAAAAAGGGGTCCCGGGGTTTGGGGCAAGGGGGCAAATTTTTAAATTCCTTCCCTAAAGGGGTTAATTTTTTTGTAGGGGCCGCCACTATAAAATTTTTTGGATGATAAATCGGCATGACAGTTGAATATGGGTTTAAAAACCCCCTATTAGCTGAAAATGAGAAAAAAAAAAAAATGTTTTTGGCTTCTTTAGTTCCCCATCAAAATAATTTTTTATTTTTTTTAAAAGCATGGGGTTTTCCCAAACTGGGGCGAAAAATAAGTGGGGGGCGATGAGTAAATTTAAAAAGGGGCAAAAAAATTTAAAAAAGTACTGAAAAAGTAGAAGTTTTTCCCGGGGAGGGACGAGTCACTGGGTATTTTTCAGCCGGGGAGTTCACAGCACTACACCCCCCCCCCAGTGCCCATCTGTTGTTTCTCCCGGGGCCCCGGGCCGACTGGGGGACTTTTAACCCCCCCCCCTCCCTGCCCTCAAACAAAACCCTTTAAAAAAAAATTTTATTGACCAAAATTTTTCCAGTCCCTTTACCCAGCTTTGTTGGGCCCCCCATCACTTTGTGCAAGTCTTATCTGTTTTTGTGCGTTTTTTTTGAAGTATAGAAATTTATGGGAAATGGATTAAAAAAAAGAAGAATGTCAAATACTCATCGAGTATTTTAAAAAAATTTTTTTATCAAAGTCCCAAAAAAATGTTTCAAATTTTCCCCTTGTCTTCTTATGATAAAAAAATTTACTAGTAATGAAAGCCATGAAGCCTTCGCAAATGAAAGAACATTTATCAAGAGTACACAGTGATAAAGTGAGTTTAAAACTTAAATTTTTTTTCAAAACCCCCAAAAGGGTAAAAACTGATAAATGGCCTAAGTGAAATGGAATTTTTTAAAAAACGAGCAACCGATCTTGAAAAAAGTTTTTTCTTTCTTCTTTAAGAGGGGGTATTTATTGATCGCTAAATTTGGTAAACCTCACAAAAGTTGGCAAAAAATCTTGTTTTAAAAAAAACCCCGGGTACCCAAAAAAAATTAAAGATAACATACTAGAAGGGCCCTAGTAATAAGAAATCTAAGGGTTCCCTTTTTAGCAACAATACTGTTTTCCCTTTTAATTTACAAAAATGGGCCCCCCCCAAAGTTTTAACCCCCAAAATCATAATTTGTTTAAAAAAAAGTAAATTTTTGGGTTGCCGATTGATAAACAACTGGGATTGAACAAACAATTTTAAATTTGCAATGTGAGGTTTTAATCAATGAACAAAAAAAAAATTTTTTTTGCTAGAACTTTGAAACACTGATTAAAAGAAAAGGGGTCGTCGATTTTTTAAGTGGTTTCAAAAATTATTTTTAGAAAAAGATTTTCCCCCAACAACGGAGTACTTGTGCAACAGATGGTGCCCTGCCCATGTCAGGTTTGTCATGCTGGGTTTCTATCCCACCGTAAAAAGAAGTGCCCCAAAAATCCCCCCCCTATTCACTGTGCATTCCCTCGTCAACACTTTGCTGCGAAAAAATTGAGTGGTGTTCCCCCATGAAACCCTACAACTGGTTATTTCTGGTGGCCCTAACAAGAAACAAAGCTAATTCCCTCAATGACCATCCCGTTCCGACAACTTTGCCCCCTGAAAATGATGAGGAATTCGAACGCTTTTCCCTTTTACAACCCGGGCCCTGAAAGGGGGCCCCTTTCCCAAAAATAAACTGTTTTGCCCCTTCTTTGAATTATTGCACAGTTCGGGGAAAAATTTCGACAAAACTCTGAATCCTGTTTTAAGTGAGAATTTTAAGCAACGGGAAGTTGTAACTTACATTCCTTTCAGGGTATTTTTGGAAAAAAAAACAAAAACCCAAAATAAGGCTTCAAGGAAACAAGAAAGAACCTTATCAAGCCAAAGGGAATTTTTTTTCCCTCATTCCCCCGCCAAAGGGGTAAAATTCCAAGATAAATTTTTGGCTTAAAAGGGGGCCGATTTTAGTTTTCCCACACTTAAAAATGGTTTAGTGTCAGAAAAACGAGACTCCTGGAAAATCCCCAAAAAAAAAAAATTCCCCAAATTTTTTTTGATCACCTTAAAACCCGAAAAAAAACTGACATGGAATCAAGGGTTTGAAGATTTGAAACCCAAATTCAAATTCCGGATTTGGATTCTAGATCCCTTCTATTTTAAGCCCCTTTAATAAGCTTGATAACTCTTTTCAGACAGAGTTTCTAGATCTGAATAGACTGTGAGGTGAAAAAACCTTACAAGCAGAGCCAAATTTCGAGGGTTTTATGGGTGAAGCTTATGGACACTTATCCACAACTGTGGGGAAAAACTAAACCACTTCTCACCCCTTTTTTCCATCAGCATTTTTATTGAAAAAGGATTTTTTCGTGTCCAGCTCCTCACAAAACCAGAGAAAAAAGTTGGTCATTGCCTCAAAGGAGACTTGCGCCCCGAACTTTTACAACATAAACCGGATATTCAAGGGTTTAAAAAGAAATTTTACCAAGCACAAGGCAGCCATTGAAAAGGTAAAAATAAAACAAAAACAAAGTTTTTAAACTTCAAATATTTTTTTTCCCAAAATTTTAAAAAAAACAACTTTCTTTTAATTTTTTCCAACCAATTTTTAAAAAAAAGAAAACATTTTACCGTTTTTTAAATGATGTCAATGAACCTATTTTTTTATTTCACTTCTTTTTTCCCTTAAAAAAAACTGTAAAAAATGTACATTTTTTTTTTTTTTTAAGAGTGACCTGATAAACGCTTTGGTTGTTTTTATTAAAACGGGAATAAAATTGTTTAAATAATAAAACTGCTTTATTATTTACACTTTTCTTTAAATTAAAATTTGGCATACAATGAAAAAAAAGGGGGCGATAAAGTGTTAGTCAACCTCCATAAAGGGAGATGGGGCCCCAAAGGGTTGGGAACCACTTTTTAGAGGGAAATAAAGCTAAAAATGGGAATACAGGCAAATTTATGGACAAAGATAGATAGTCAATGCTGTTTTCAATGTAATCTAAGGGAACATGTAATGAACAATTTACCTAATTTAGAAACAATGTAAAAAAGGTTATTGAAAATTAGTTTTTTTATTTGTGACCTCCATGGAATCAGTTGACGTGACTAACATGACTGTTGGTAAACCCTGTAGGGTAAATAATTTGTTTTGGATAGTGGAGCTCTATGCCATTTATTAAAGAGCAATTATACATCTTATTTAACCAGGGGCGTTGCGTCAGGGCAAGCAAGACGAGCATCTCTTGCCTTTGATTGAAGATATATAATTATTTTATTTTATTTTTGAAATATTCTCCTGGTAATCATTTAAAAGTAATTCAAGTATCTGTGGGTTTGAAAAAAAAAAGTCCTATACATGGCAGTGACTGTAAAATGCATGCAAGACGTTTACTAGTCCATATAATGGTGTTGAAAGTCGGTATTTGTCCGAATTTCACCCCATTTCTCTAACTAGTTTTTTTTATATGTGACATCATAGGTTTGGAGGGGAGAGAAGGGGAAGAGCTGCGGATGTCAGGTAAAAATGCAAGCAGCCGAGCTACGACTTCTCTGCATGACAGGTGACGACTAGAACCGAAGTCACTACCCCTCCCTTCCCCTTTCGTAACATATAGGGATGGTATGGCATGAAAGGGGAAATTAATATTGTCAAGGTAATAACCCTGTGCCTAGACATCTTAAGCCCGGTACACAGACACAACTTATTGTACATACAGCTGTACAAGAAGTTGCAGCCTGAAGATGGTGTCGTGTGAACACCAAAACTTGTGCTTTGAACAACTTATTGTATAAAAATTTCAGGAAATATATCCTAGATCATCCGATTTGCTTGTACAACTTTTTTAGTTGTAAACACAATAACTTCGTCTGCTAGACATTTACTTAATAAAAAAATAGTGATTGTAATAAAAACAGCTAAATTCTTGAAAACAAATAATTATAATTTAAGGAGGTTAAACCCCAAATATAAAGGTTTTCAACAGTTTTAAGAAAATATTACAAAATTGGAAAAAACAACTTTTTTATTTTCATAATATTTAGGAATGATTATGAAATTGTAACCTTTAAACTACTAGGGTTACATACTTTTAATAGTAAAGAATCAAGATTAAACAATATATAGGTTTATTAAACAATAAAAAATATTAAAGATGTGAAGATTTACAATGATACTGAAATTGATACATTTGAGGTTTGATTGAAACAATTAGGATTTAGAATAGAGAATATTGACAGTGGCTACAAGGGCAGTGCAGTCGCCCGGCCTGTGTAGAGTATTTCTAAAAAGGGAGAACAATAATATAATTACTAACAGAGATAGTGAACAAGATATGCATGTAACTTTAAACAGTTTTGCTTGATTACGCTTTCATAATAATATCCATTAAACATTTAGAATAATCAGGAAGATCTGTTTCTTTAAACAGCAGTAGAAGGCTATAAAACAGGTGTCAACAATAGGGTACTATGGCCGGTTGTCTTCCCCTTTGGTACTGCCGAGCCTTCAATAGCACATAAAGTTTTAATAGCAAGTGCATTGAGAGCAACTCAAACAATGGGAGCCAATTAAAAGGCAATAAAAAAGGGTATTATTTGCGCGAACCCCACTATGATTCTAGAGCAGTTCCCTGGTTGCGCACACCAAAACTAATACAGTACGTGAAGCGTAACTACTTGGCCAGCCCAAAACAATGGTATCTATCAACTGAACAGTAATAAGAATTAAACCGACAACCTGGTAGTAGCCGTTCATAACTTGAACTGATGGTCACGTACGTACAAGGCGTCATAAAAAACTTTGACTCAAAACGATTAATGGAACTTGTGGAATTTTTCTATAAGTCAAAAACTAGGACATTATAACTTTCTAAGCCAGAGAGGCTCATAATGTAAATACATCATTAAAAGGATACATACAAAGCGGCCAGACTTGACTTACTAAGTCACTAGGACCCATTAGTCCTTAGACACAAGACACAATATTTAAAGAATCGACTGAAAAATTCCCCATCTTGAAATTAACTAAAACTTTACCGGATTAGCTATTCCCTTAAACATCATTTTAAAACAAAAACCACTTCTTTTCAAATAAATATAGAATTTTAAATCTAAAACTATATTGTCTATTTTTTAATAAACAAAAACTAGACCCCAATCTTATGGGCTTGACGATGGCAGCAGGATACTTAAATACCCTAGACACGGTGTCCTAGCCAGCGAGGTGGTGGGTCTGACGACCCAAACTCCATGGATGGTCGCTCAGACGGTGGATCTGACGACCCAACTCCATGGATGTCGTTCCCCCTTCGTTACAGACAATACAGAGTTTCCTTCCTCGATGCTCGCGTTGTAAAATGGGTCTGTAAAGTGAATCTGGCGGGTGGCCCTTATATATAGTTCAAAATCCGATACGAACGGAGCAAAGAAAACGGTGGATTGGGCGTAAAAAAGTGTGGCTACAGATAAATTTGTAACTTTTTTAACCTGGTTTACATAATCAAAAAGTAATGAATAAAAACAAACAAAGAAGATTTATTAAACATAAAAATATTAACGATATAAAATTTTTATAATGATATTAGGTTTTTGATAAAAAAATTAACTTGAAAAAGTGAAAATTGACAGTGGCTACAAGGGCATGCATCGCCAGGCCACAGGTAAAGTTTTTCAAAAAGGGGAGAAAATAATAAATTATAATAAAAATACTGAACAAGATATGCTTTAACTTTAAACAGTTTTGTTTGATTAGGCTTTAAATAATACCTTTAACCTTTTAAATAATCAAAAATCTTTTTCTTTAAATAAGTAGAAGGCTATAAAACAGTGTCAACCATAGAACATGGCCCCTTTGGACTACCAGAGCCTTAAATAGTACATACAGTTCTAATAGCAAGTCATTGAGAGCAACTAAAACAATGGGACCAAATTTAAAAGGCAATAGAAAAGGGGATTATTTCGCGAACCCCACTATGACTCAAGCAGTTCCCTTTTTTACGCACCCAAAAAAATACAACATGAAGCAACTATTTGGGCCACCCAAAACTTTGGGTATCCATCAACTGAACAGTTATAAGTATAAACAGACAATCTGGTAGTCCCGCCACAAATTGAACGATGCCACTGTACAAACGTCACAAAAAACTTTGTTTTAAAAAAGATTAAGGGAACTTGGGGACTTTTTTATAAGTCAAAAAACAAGACTTATAACTTTTTAAGCCAGAAGAGGCTCAAATTAAATTCATTAAAAGGAACATACAAAGCGGCCAGGGACTTGACTTACTAGTCACTGGGACCGATATCCTTAGACGACAAGACACAAATTTTAAAAAATCGACTAAAAAATTCCCTCAAAATTAACCCAAAAACTTCCCGGGATTAACTTCCATTAGACATCATTTTAAAACAAACAAACTTCTTCCCAAATAAAATAGAATTTTAAACTAGAACTACATTGCTAGTTTTTAAAAAAAAAAAAACTAGACCCCAAGTTTTAAGGACTTGACAACGGCAGCAGGATATTTTAAATACCCAGACATGGGCGCCTAGCCAGCGGGGGTGGTGTCGACGACCCAAGCTCCATGGATTTTGCTCTTTTTTCGTGACAAACGCTGCAATTTCCCCTTTTTCAAATGCTGGGGCGCTTTAGAATGGGTCGTAATGTGTTTTGACGGTGGTCTTAAAAAATATATGTTCAAATTCTGATGCGAATGAAACAAAGAAAAGGGGTGAAAACACAAAAATTAGATAAAGAAAAGAAAAATAAGGAAAGGGAAAAAGGAAACATATGGGGGTAAACAGCTTGGGGGGTAGGTAAAGGTAAGGTTCTAGACCCCCGCAAAAGGCAACTCCGCGCGGGGGGTCTTGATTTTAGTCCATTCTGATTTCTGGGCGTGTGGGGAGGTGGAAGTGAACAATTTTGAAGCCCCATGCGCTTTTCATTAATGTTTTCTTTTAACAACCCGCCCGAGAATCCAAGGACATTTTAATACGGGGTAGAAACAAGAGCATATTTTATTGAAATATTGTTTTCATAAATTATTTAGGATCAATATTATTTTTAACGAAATTTGGATATAGATGTTCTTTATTTTTTTTCTTGAAGACATATCAAATGTAATAATTTTACCCAGCCCATCCAAAGGGAACGGGCAGCGTTAAGGTTTTTTTATCCATAAAACATAATATTAACCCTTTTCTTTATATCTAGTACATATTTTTAGAAGGACGATATTTTGTACCAACCCAATTTAATGAGGAGGTACGAAATTTAGAACGCACCTCGTCAAGAAAAAAACTTCGAGAGATTTAAATTAACATATCTCTTTCTTGCAAAAAATTAAAAAAATATTTTTTTTTAATTTGTACGTTCAATCTGTGTGTTGACATGCTAAAAATTTATTTCAATTTTGCAAAAATGTAAAACCGGGTGATAACAACGAAAATCCCCCAAAGGGGCGGGAAATTTAAACGGGAAAAGAACTAAAACGCACGGCCATTGGATAGGTTGCGAAAAATTTATCATTCCCTGAGGTCCGGGGCCACACTTTTGAAGAATGACTTTCACAAGAGGGGGATGGTAGACATCCGACCACTTGAACAATTTTCGACAAGTCGACAAGTTAAGTGGCATGAACACGACATACATCCAGATCATTTAACCATTATTTTTGCTGTATATTTACTTCGACATTAAAAATTTCAGGGCGCGATCGAGTCCGGGACAGCTAACACTGGGTGGGCCTACGAGCTAAACATAAAAAAATCGATTTTCGAAAAACTAATACGCACGTAAAACGTCGGACCCATTACATAAACAAATGGTAAACAAAATTATTAAACAAAGGAAAACCGGGCGAAAAAAAAGGGTATTTAAAATTAAAAAAAACAGAGTAAATGCAGTTCACTTGAAAAACCCGGGGGACAAAAAAAAGTCTGAATTTTTGGTACAAAGGGCAAAAACAAAAAAAAATCGGAAACGAAAACGGGTTTCATTCCCAAACATCACCAAAAACTAAGATGGGTCTTGATAGTTACTATGACTCATCTGTGCCAAATTTTGGGCAATTTCCGAAAATCACGTCGAGAAGTGGGGTATTTTAAATCTCGTAACAATTCGTTGAGGGAAAAGAACGTTGCTTTTTTAACATAAATGTATTGGGAACGAAAAAGTCACATTACCGACGCATCCACGTCCCTCTTATCTGCAGAAGATTACCGACGGGGTTTTTGATGTTTTAAAAAAAAGCGGGGAAGTGGGAACTAAACGGACAATTTTAACTAAAAGCTGAAAATTTTGGGGACTATACAAGTGCGCCAGTTTGAAGAAACCTCGAAACGCATCGCCCCCTCAAAAACATGTTAGAGTTCTGTTAAATTATTACACAGAAGCGAATACGAGATACTTTATAGATCGTACCAAAGGGGTTGTGACCGGAGTGCAACTCACACAAAAAACAACTAAACCAGACTTATTTTATGTTCAAAGGGGGAAAATGTCGAGGACCTCTTTTTCTAAGAGGTCTAAAAAAAAAACAATTTTTGGACCATCCACACGAACATATGCGGGTCGATGAGGACAATTTATCAGGGGGTGCAAATCCCACTTCGAGTTTTTGATGACTCCACGAATGGGTAAAGTGGGGTTTTCTGAATTTAAAGGGCTGGGGTTTTTCAACGCACGGTGGATACTTAGCTCCGTAGAAAACCAGCGGCATACAGCAATTATTACAATCTGAAAAATGGTCGAGAGTACACGAACCAGAGTTTACCAATACTTGAAGAAAAAGGGGATCGCCGAAAACTGACTGCTCCTCATAACCCCAACAGAAGGGTTAGCTAAAAGGAAAAACCGTACCCCTCCTCGTGCACCCAATGTTTGTTGAGGGATCCCATTCCCAAAATTCTTTTTGGGGCTAGGCAATCACACCTCAAACTACCTCAAAACCGCCCCACCCCCAAAAAGCTGACGGCTCACCCATTTGAGGCAGGATGGTAAACCACCCAATATCTCACACTTGGGGGATTTGACAGTTGTGTCTTTACCTCGATCAGAACCTGGAAAAGGGCAACTTGATCGGGGGGCCAGGGAAATTTTCCTGGGGTACTCGAGGAAAATTCAAAACCTTTGCTTTGTCGTCGGAAAAAGAAGTTTTTAATCACCACGATGAAAAATTCGTAAAAAACGAGCTCAAGAACAACAAGATGCGATTTTTGAGGGTTCAAAAACTTCAACCACACTGCTAAAAGCAAATAAACACACTGGGGCCCTTTGAACAAAATCCTCCGCAAGAAAAAAATTTCTAGTCAGCCCAGACGACTCGGAGCAAAAACAGGACTTTCATGGCTTCGGTTTCGACGCAGAGTCTTGTACCCGTCGACGCTGTGCTTAAAAACACACTTTCCGCAAAAAAAGATGACAACGACATCATCGAAGCTCAAACCCCCACACCAGGAGAGGACTTTGTAATAAAGGGTTTTAAGGAGAGGCTCGGGGGGAAGGCGAGAAAGTACCCACCCGGTGTCCCTGAACAAACTGAAATCGCGAGGGGGTCGAGAAAATTTTCATCTCTGAAGTCCAAATGAATCAAGCAATGAGGGTCCTGATCTTCAGAATGGTTCCAAGCTATCATAAGTGAATGAAGTCTTTCTAAAAAAAATACATGGAAGCTTTTTTTGCTCAAACTGAACAAGAATAGCATCGGGTGCGCATGGTATTGCGCAAAAAATCCAACCCATGGCACGTTTGGGGAAAAGGAAAATTTTGGTAGCATAAGGATTCAACCAATGACCGGGCATTCATTTTCAAAAATTTTGCACCCGGGCACAATGGGACCCTTTCGCTATTTATCACGGGCATGCGATTCGGCATAAAGGGTCAGACAATTTGATGTCACTACACCCTACTTGAACAACAAACTTAAGAAAAAATCCATAAGACCCCGAAGATTATAGAAGGTATTAAAAGGGGTCATACATGCGGGTAATATCGACCGGGCAACGGGGCCGGGATCATTAAACAAATTCAGAAAAGGGTAAAAAAAAGTCCCTTTCTAAAAAAAGCCCCCTGTAGGGGTTGAGCAATGGGCAGGCGTTGGTACAACAAGCGGAAAAACCCCTTTGGAAATTTGGGGCCCCTCTCCCCAAAAAATCTGATCCGTGTTTTTTCCCAAATCGGTTTGGGAAAACGCAACTTTGATACGAATACGTAGACAAATTCAAATTTGCGCCCTAAAGATAAAAAAACAATCATTGACCTAGGTTGGAGCTGGTAAGCATTTTGAGATAATGATTTGTTACCGAATTTTTTTTTGGTATTAGTTTGATTAGGGTGATGATACATCATTTACAAAAAGGAAGCTATGTACGGGAACTTATTGCTCGTTTTAACATACCGACTTAAACCATAAGTACCCTATCGACCCATTGCAAAACGAAGGGAACGGGACCAAATAAGAAGCGAAAACCCCTTATTGTGAACTGGAGTGCTCTTATTTCCCCTGTACACATAACCCAGCCTGACATTGTTTTTGGTCAGCTACCTGGTCAATTCAAAAATTTGTTATGGGAAAGTCAGGGAAAAACCAAGCGGTTCTCAAGGTACCTGAAGGGGACACCCGATGTCGGACTAACCTACAGGACGGGTCCTAAAAATTTTTAAAAGGGGTCGTA
Source organism: Timema cristinae (assembly GCA_039000515.1). Taxonomy (NCBI): domain Eukaryota; kingdom Metazoa; phylum Arthropoda; class Insecta; order Phasmatodea; family Timematidae; genus Timema; species Timema cristinae. Next base: position 56,100 of record JBCFYV010000101.1, read on the forward strand.
GAGGGCCGTTTGGGGGTATTTGCGCTGAGGATAACATCCATACGGCTTCTATTCTGTTCAATGTTAAACCCCCCTTATTTCCCAACAAAAAGGCTTGCCAAAAACATTAAAAAATTTAAAAAAACATACAAAAATTGAAAGGGGACCGAAGGATAATTACCAAATAAATAGGCCTACCCAGCCAATTTATTTCTGTTTCCTTGAACTCACTCCCCAAAAATTCGCAATTGGCTATTATAAGTAACCTTGGGGTTACCATGAGGGGGACATAACTGAATATTTGAAGTAAAGAAATTTTTCAGAAAATAACATTAATTTTAAAATTTTAAATAAATGTAATCAAATTTAACAGTAAAAATAAAATGAAGTTGCAACAAAAAAAATAGTCGCGGAAATTTTCGAAACCCCCAAAATGGGTTAGCAAAAATAAATTGAAAAGAAAAAATTTTAAACCCCTAACAAGTAATAAAAAAATTTTTTACCAAATTGGTTGTTACAATATTTCTTCTTAAAGGCAATAAAAAAAACCCCAAGCCAAAACAGGCATAATTTACTAATAATTTACTAATACCATAAAAAATTACAACAAGACGGGCTATTAGTTACTGACAACTATAAAGTATCTAACCAAAACAGGCTATAAATTTTTCAACATTTTTTGTAAATACCAAGCCGAGGGGCCAATTTACTAAAAACCCCTTTGAAAGATCCAACCAACGGGCTACAATTACTAACATCTTGTAAAGTACCGCCAACAACAAACAATTATAACATACTTGTAAATATCCAAGCCAGACGGCTACAATTGCTCAAAAGTCACAAAACATATTTCTCCAACTAGATAAAGCATAAAGCCAGAGGGGCATAACTCACTAAAAATTACCAACATCATTCTGCCAAAAACACAAGAGTTCCATGCGTCGGGCTCTACAAACAACTATTTAAAAACTCGTTTAAAAAAATTACATATTTAATACCACGAACCAAGGGGGCTTTCACGAAAAACAAACAAAATAAGATAAACATTTTTAACAGGACCAATACAAAACGGAAAGGGTTTTACGGGATTTTTTTTTTTTAGTTGAAAATTTTTTAAATTTTAAATCCCAAATGGAATTTCAAGTAAATTGTCGAACAAGAATTATATACTTCTAAAAGAATCTCGGACACCTATGCTTCCGGGGACCGATCCTAACACGAGCCCCAGATCCAACAAAGTATTTCGCCAAGCACACACATTTTATAAAAAAATTATCCAAGCTCAAGGGGGGGAAGGGGTAAACAAACAAAGGAACAACGCAGAAGGGGGGGGGGGATAAGACGGGGGTAGAAACCCGGGGAGTAGTAAAAAATTTTTCTCGAGACAGATTTTCGCACCACGCCACCTCTTGCGCAAGTTTTTTCCACTTTTTTTACCACATGCTCTACAAAAATCAAAGTTCGGTCTTGCAGACTTCACTCGTTAGTTGATCAAACCCCAACCCCCATTGGCATGTTGTTATTGTTTTTTTTTTTGTCCGGGAGTAATTGGTGAGAAAAAGCCAAAAGGGGGCAGGGTGATTTGCTTTTTTTGATTCTACAGTGCCCCAATTACTATTTTTTAATAACACTGACTTTATGGTAAAAAAGCAAAAAATGGAAGCCCATTTTTTGGGGACCTAGGAAACAAGGACGGGGGGTTTGTCCACTACAAAGCCGAGTAAGGGCCTTATAAAAATGTGTAAAAGGGGAAAATTTATAGCCAACTTTTATCCGTAGTTTGCTTAAACGATTGGGCAGATCTAGAAATCTATAGTGAAAACCCAAAGCTGCTGAGATTATCGAAAACCCAATTTTCCCCTCCAAAAAACACATTGACATCCCTCCCATTTAGTCAGGGACACGCTGCGGGGCAAGTCTTTCACTGTCCACATAAACCAAAACATCAAGTGCTGATTTTCTCCAAGCTTTCCCAAGATAAAAGCATTTTTGGGTCCCAAAAAAATCTGCTGTATGCGTCATGACAAAAGGGATTTTATTCTTCTCGGATCCTGACTAAAGGGGGAATGTCAGGCGCCCTTTGCTCGAGCATCGACAAACCCGGGCAGCTGAGAACATTTGTTCACGAGCCGATTCACAACTATTCATATCTGCGCATGCACATACCCACATCATGGACACTTTGGAATGCGCACAAACAACCCCTCCCTCTTTGGTGTTTTTTTGACTTCGGATCCTTTCCCTAAAAGACTGTCAGTTGTAGTGGCTTTTTTCATTCAATTATCTTTTAGTAAAGGGTTATTTTGTTCTTTCAGACATTCACGTCTACGATTTACCTCATAACCTTCAACAATTAAAATAAAAATTTCTAGTTTATTGGTTTTAGTGGGGGCCCTAAGGGTTAATCTGGGGATTTAAACAATAGGGCCCGAGGTGCACACCTTCAGTTTCCTATGAACTTGTACAAAGGGTTTTTTGGGTCTTGAAACTATAATACAAATATAAATTAAAATAGAGTAAAAATTCTTAATAGTCCCTTTTGGAGGGCATTAAAAAGAAAAATAAAATAAATCAAATACAACACTGAAATTTTATATTGGCCGGGAAAAACTTTTCAACTAAGTTATTAAAAAATTATTTTTAATTATTTTTTGGATTAAAAAATTTAAATTTTTCCCCTTTCTTTTTTCCTTTGGATTTTAAGTTGATTTTTTCCCTTGGGTTTCCCAAAATTAGATAAAAATTAAAAAGGAAGGCTTTGTACTCAGCCTAGAAAACGTTTTAAAACCCCTTTTGCTCGGGTCTCTAATCACCATGAGGAATTTTTTTCCAACCTCGCAATTCTTTTTGAAAAATGCCCCATCTCCTTCTGTCCTCCCACAATTCTCCCCCACTCTCTTCCTTCTCCTCCTCTCACTTGCACACTTTCTTTTATCCTTCCCCCCCTCTATTCCTGGTCTTCCTTGGGGTATTTTCCCCACATACTAATACTATTAATTTCTTGGAACCCTCCCCCCTTTCCCCATCCTCAAAACTTGTCCATATCACTCGTCCTAATTTCCACATCTAAAATACCCCCTGCACCCCAACAACCCTTTAAAACCCTTCTTCTAATCCCTATTTTCTGGTGGAACCTACATGCTCCTCAAAAACTTCATTCCCATGGCCTCCACTTTCCTGTTTATTTTTTATCCAAATCCAAGTTCCGCTCATACGTTATTAGGGGTATGAATCTCTATACAGCACTTCCTTACACTTTAGATGCATTTCATTTTTCATATTAGGTATCTTACAGCCCTTTAAAAAAACAAAATCCTCTGCCCCGCTCACTATATCCTTTCTGCGGCCCCCTTTTTCGCCTAAATCACACTAACAAGTTTCTTTACGCTATTTTATTCTTTCTAATCTACTCCACCCCATTCTACACCTTTCGGGCCTTGTTCCTGCCTTGTCATCACCATAAATTCGCGTTTCACTTTGTTATATTTTCATTCACACTCTTTCCCCTCCTCATTCTATTTTTGTAGTTGTTCCTTTAATTCTTCTTCCCTTCTCCCCCCCCCATAGATAAGTCATTGAATTATCGAGCTTTCATATTGTTCTCCAAGTTTTTTTGAAATTTTTTTAATAGCATTTCCTTTACCATTACTAAAGTAATGGGAAGGCACCCCCTTGCTTGACTACAATTTTTGATTGGAGCCTCTCTGTTCACCCCCCCATCTTACAAACCAAATCAACTCACATTTTTTATCATACATTTTTTCCTACTTTTCACCCCTAAATCATATTCATTTATCCTTTAAAAACCTTTCCTACAACAAAGTTACAAAAACTCTTCTTTTTATATATTTTATATATATTATTATAAAATCACTTAAACAAATAATGTAATACTTTTAAATTTTTTAAAAAAATTCAAGTTGGTTTATTTTTTCCCCCCCTTTTTTTTTTATGTATAAAATTTTTTTTTTTAAATATTAATCATTTATTATATTTTTTATTTTAAATTATTAATAAACAAAAAAACTAGACAGGATATGGGCCTAAAAATAATGTCAAAACAAACTGTGCTACTTTCCCTGGGCTGAGTGTTGGTAACTGTATTGGGTTCAATTACGGGAAAAACTAAAAATTTTTGGGAGATGTAAAAATTTGTACTCATGTATGGGCACAAAAAAAAACTACAAGGGAAAATTTTAAAAGTGAAGGAAGTCCTTGTGGAATTTAATCTTTTAAAGGCTTTTAAATATGTTGGAAAAAAAAAAATTGGTAACCGGGGGAAACTTTCTCCTCGTTAAAAGCGGGCGGAACTTTGAATTTGCACCCAGTTTGTGCAATCTAGTATTTTAATCAAGACCTGATTGAAATTTGTAGGGGTTGTTGTGTTCGGAGGGGACTCCTGTTTGGACTGACAGAAACAGGTAGGGGTTTTTTCAACTAAAACTCCGGATATAACTTTGAGCAAATATTATTATCTATAAACGCTCAGCTACCACAGATTTTCTATTTTGTAAAAGGCTAAAAGTGACTCTAAAAAATCAAAAACTTTTTTGAAAAGGGGTTGCACGTAGACAACCCAATATACTCCCATACACATATGTAAACTCTAAAAACCAATATCCCCTAACACATAGTAACACTCAATCAACCCAATATACTCCTCTAGACAGTAGTAACATCTAGATAAACCCCAATATATCCTCATACACAGTATGAACCCCCAAATTTCAACCCAATATACTTAAAACAGTGAGGGTGAGTATTATTTTATAATTTGCTTCATATATACAAATAAAATTTTTTTATTTAATTTTATACTCAAACTATTAATTAAACGTTTTATAACGGGTAGATCATTTACATTATTATATAACAATATTGTTGGGTAATGTTGTTATTTTAAAATATTAACTGTCTGTTATTTTAAAAAACAATGTTAAAAGTTATTATAAGAACTTTAATATTTTTTTTCCCAAAAAAAAGTGTAAAAAATATTAAAAAATTTACTTCCTTGTTATAACGTTTATCGGATATAATGACATGAAAAAAACCTTGCACTTAAATATATATTATTACTTACTTTTTATGGTTGGGTACTATAAGTTTTATTGCCACCTATAAAATAGCCACCTATTCCTTTTTTGAACAAAATCTATCCGTCCACCCTTTTCCGAGCTAGTTCTATCCGTCACCTCTTAACCTTATATATTTCATATATTCTAAGCTATCCTCCCCTCTGTGTTTGGCTCTTCCCAATGGAATTTTTTCCCATTGTTTTTTCATCATAACCTGAAAAAGGTTTTTTAAACTCCCATTTCCCCCCGTCCCTTTTTCCCCCTTATCTACAGAATTGATATCCTAACAATGTCTTGCGAGATACAGGTTTTGTGCTCATCTTATGTAAACCACCTTAACCCCATAGCCCACCCTGTTTGGACAAATAGCTTCCAAGCACCTTTTTTTCGAAAACCCAAATTTGTTTTTCATCATGTAAGTAAGAGACCACGTTCACACCCAAAGAAAAACAACCGGTAAAATTATTTTTTTGTATATTCGATTTTACATTCCTAAAAAGCACGAGATCAACAAATTAGACCCGAAAATTAGCGTGAATTTCCCGACTGTGTTCTTTTCCTAAATTTACAATCTAATATCGTAGTGGGTTTTTGACGACCTTTTTATCTGATAGTTACCAAAAGTTACACTAATACAAACCAAATATTTATGGTAATGTCATATGATCTCGCCAGATATTAATGGTGATTGAACTAGGATTAAGAGGGGGGGGAGGGAAAAGGACAGGGTGGCTGGGAAAATATTGCCCCCTACCCCCCTGTAAAAAATTTTTTCCCCCCTTTTTTGATTTTTCTCATACCTTTGATATTAAAATATATGGACTAAAGTTGGGCCCTTTCATCAAAATTTAAATTAAAAAAAAACAACTACAACATGGCGACCTGAGCCAACTGACCAACTACTTTTAAAATTTTCAATATTTAAAAAAGCATTGAAAAATAAAAAAATTTCAATTGCTAAAATTTATTTATCTATTAAATTTCAATTTGACAATATTCAATTTTTTGTGTGTTAGAGATGTTGGGGGGAACCCTTTTTTTTAGAAGGTATCACTAATTTTTTTTAAATAATAGAATGCAGACCTGGCTTTCAAACGGGAAATTAAATTAATGAAAAAACATTTTGTATGGTGAACAAGATTTTTTTAAAGAATGTCAAAATAAAACCAAATTATAACACAAAAAAATCTTTAAAAAACTCTAAATTTTAACACAGAAACTCAGGAAGCAAAAAATTTAAACCAAAAACAAAAAAAATGATCTATAAAAAAAATCTAAAACATTATTTATGATCTTTAAAATTAATAAAATTTAAGGGAAAACCCCCTTCCCGGAAATGAGTTATTCAATCTCCATAAAAAAAAGCACTAATGAGACCAAATTAAAAACGAAAAAAGGTTGCATTCATTATATTACCATAGTATTAAAAAAATTAAGTGAAAAACATTCTCCAGTACTTGATGCATTATTTTTGGAAAATAACTAAACCCCATCAAAATCTTTCTCACTGCGTTTTCAACTAAAAATATCTCTTAGAGGGAAATAGTAAGACATACGCCCTTTTAGTTCGGGGTTAGTTTATTTGCAACTAAAAAAAACTATATCCAATTTTCAAGAAAGCCACTATCATTTTCCCCATCAAATGAGTGCAATACTAGTTTTGTTTTGGGATACAATAGAAAGATACTTTTACAATGTACAAGTATTTCAAACAAAAACAAAAAACCACATTTTTTATTTTGTTTACCTAATTGAAAATTTTTTTAAAATTTTTTAATTTTTGTATTTTTTAGTCACACAGGGAAAAATGTTATAGCACGAGATATTGGATCACGGGGACATTTAGAATTTTATTTTTAATAATTATTAAACGGTCTTCTAAACAAAGAGTTTTTCATTTCCTTTTCAGAACACCATTTTTCCATATATTTTGTAATCCATTGACCCTGTGGGCTAGGTAAAGTGCTCGCCCCAGTACCCTGTTCGTGGGGTTTAAACCCCCCGGCTCGACGACTAAGCACAACTTCCCTTTGGGGGGAAAGCTTTGGGCCCCAAAATCGATTTTGGGAAAGTAGAATACCCTAGAAGTTTTTTTAAAATACTTTCCGGATAAATGGTTTTGGGGATTTTGCTCTCACGCATAGAAATTCCGGTGCTGTGTAATCATCGTTTAGAAAGGGACTTAAATACCTCAAAAAAAAAAAAAAAAAAAAAATGCGATTACGTAAAAAAGAGGAAGTACCTTACTCTAAGACAACTTACATCGTATTTCACTAAATAATTAATATAGAAAAAAGTGTTACCAGAAGTTTCTGTGAAAAAAAACAAATCCTGCTTTTTTTTTGCGCGCAGTGATCGTTATTGAAAAAGCAATTTTGGTTTTTTTATTACAAGTAGAATCATTTTTTATTGCAAAAAAGAACCCAAATTTAAAACCTGACTAAAACAGACCAAACCCATATTTAATCATAAAAACAGCTGTGAACCCGTAAACATTTCTTACCAAATTAGCCGAGATTTTTTTCTTCCCAACCCCCATTGGTGCCATTGGGAAAACCTCAGGTCAAACTTTTAGGGCGTTAAGTTCTAATTGGGGAGCATATTGGGATTATATTTTTAAGTGGGTTCCCATTTTACCTACCGCATATTCAGTACTAGATTCTCAAATTTCCTTTTTTAATCTCTATTCCACTAGCAAATTTTACTGCGTGACCCGACGTTGTGGAAATAATTATTTGCTATTAAATATTAAATATAGATTAGAAGTGCGTTTACCCCCCGGTTCAAATAACTGAGTTCAAACCCCAAAGGCTTCTAAGTGAAACCTTTAAATTGGGTAATTTTTGATTACAGCTCTTAGGTCTGGTTGTGGTTTTTAAGATATGTGCTTGCTAACACGGAAAATACATTTCATCTGACATGAACTAAAAATTCTTTTTTATTCATATACCCAGTCTGATTTAACCCCGGAGAACAGGGGGTGGTTAAAATTTTTTAGGTCCCCCCAAAATTGGTCATTTTTTAAATAAATTCTTTAATTCTATTTAAAAATTTGAACGAGGGTTTAAATTTTTAAAATTTCAGTTTCAAAAAGTTTTTAAAAAAACTTTTTACATAAAACTACCAAATATTTGTTTTTAAAAACTAAAATTTTTATTTTTATTATTAAATTAGCACCGCTCTTTCTACCCATTTGGTTTTCGCACTTAAAACCCAAAGTTAAGGTAGGGGGATTGTGAGATGAAATGAGACCACATTTAACTTGGAAACCGAACCACGGGGGAGCCCGGCTTTTCCACTTCACAAGAGTCTTGTCAAGGTGAAGGGAAAGGGTTTTGGGAATCAATAAATCTTTGCCGGGGCCGAGGATTGAACCCCGGCCCCCACATAGAATCTGCACCTTCCCCTAGACCCCCAGGTCACCGACAATAAATAAATTAAAAATCTTGAATCTACTTCCGTCAAAATCCCTTTTTTACAGCTGGCCCCGCAAACATTTGGGCACAAAACGGAATATCCACATCTCAACAAAGTAGATTTTTTGTGTTGTCTAGAACTAAATAATGTTTTTCTTAGAAAGAAACGACCGATGTTGGGCTTTTTGCAGTTGATGTACAAATTCGACCTCTATTTGGGGGGATAGACTGAATTTACCACATATTTTTTCATTGCACAATTCAAAATGCTTGGCACGATCACGTTAGAATTATGGCCCAAACCAAATTAAAACACTCATACAAAGATATAGGTTTTAAAAAAGGATTCATAATATTGCTTAAAATATCAGCTTATTTGGATGAATTTTTTGCAAAATTTTGACTTTTTTTGGAAAGATGAAAACTCCTGTGTTTATATTTATTAAAGCCAAAGTTTAAACATCAATCACTTTTTAATAAATTGCATTTTTAAAAAACACTCACGAATGAATTTTTGGGCCCCCTACACCTTCCTCAGTACCATCATTTCAATAACATGGTATAAAAATTTTTTATTTAATGACAAAGTGAAAAAAAAAATGGGCCCCCTTAATCATCATAATGAGGGTTGTGTCTAAAATAAACTGACTCAAAAAGAGTAACGGGGAAAAGCGCTGACCACTTTTAAAAAAAACTGAGCAACCAAGACAAAAATCGCGTCAGAGAGGTTCCCAGTACATAGGGAAACTTTTAACGTGTAGAGTTTTTTAATGGTAGTCGACCTTCTTTGGGCTTTTTAATTTCTAACTGTTTTTTGTGCTTGTAATGGCGTGTTATTTTTAGTTCCCTGAACCAATCTGAACTAAGACCAACGGATACAGGTCACAGGGATACAGTAGTCAATGAAATACGTGGGAAAAAGGGATATATGTTCACATGAAATATACTGGGCACAGTAGATACAGGGTCACATAGAACAGTGCTCACAGAAATACATTGGGCACAAGAGTACATATCCAAGAATACATGGTCACAGGAGATACTGGCACAGTGATAAGGGGTCACAAGAAAAGTGCTCACAGTAAAACTTTGGGCACAAGAATCAGGGTCACAGGGGATACATGGTCAGAAGCAATAAAAAAATAATTTTTTTTCAGTTGATTGAAGCAAAGCGAAGAGTTTCTTGGGGGAGCCACGCCATAAAATTGCAACACCAGTAATTCTTTTGTAAATAACATTTAAATTTGAATTTTTAAATGTTTTTGTGAAAACAATATGGCAACGGACTTTGTTTTTTTAATTTATTCTTTGAATAAGCTGTTGAGAAAAAAGAACATTGGAGCTTAGGCCGAAAGAATTGGGTTTAAAAAACCCAAAATTGGGGGTGTTTGTAAACTAACACAAAAATATTAAAATACAATTTAATAACAATAAAATTTTCTAAGAGCAGGAGAGCAAGAGCAAAAAAATGGGTTGACCGGTTTTTAAAATATTAATTTCATTTTTATCCAAACAATCGTGTAAAAAAGGTTACTTGAAATATTTCAAAAAAATAATCCGACGACCCTTAAAAAACAAATGAACAAATAAATTTTCTTTTACTGCTACAACTCTCCTCGTCCCTCCTTGCTTGGAATCGACAATCCCCTGACTGACAAGCAACAATTCGTCCCGCAATGTCCTCGGGGGAAAAAGAAAATAGAGGAACCCAAAAAAAAGAGAACCATAATTCCCAGAAGTGACCGAAGCTTCCGGGTGCGCCCGACCACCATCTCGAGCAAGGGGTTTTTTACACGTCCAAAACCGACCGACGGGTTTATTGTGGTACCCTCCTTGGGGCCTATTTTCTACGCCCCTGGTGTAGTCAGAAGTATATAATATACATAATTTTTAATGTAACCACAGAATATTACACCACAACCCCACAAACCCTTTGTCTAGCTACTAGGGAAAAAATCATTCCCTTATTAAAACTCGGCCACCTTAATCCTAAACCGCTAACAAAAAATTATGTTGTTACCAAAATTTTTTTTATGTTCAATCGCACGATTGGGGCTTTTAATGCACATGGGAATACGTCAGATCAAGCATCCAAACGGTTAATTTCTTTACTTGGGGATTTTTTAATTTAGCCTGGGAAATTTTTAAGGGGGCCACTACCATAACCCGAGACACGTTTACATACTTCCTAGAATTGCATCTATAATTTTTAAATTTATTATTTAAAAAAAAGCTGGGCAAATGAAAATTATCTTTATGAAATAAAAAAACGGTTCTAAAAACAACCTACTCGTCCTTAAAAAATTAAAGCATTATTTAATAGGTCATAACGAAACAACCTAAGATGATTGAAATTAAATTTATTTTTTGAAAAATTTTACCCCCACCCAGTAGAATGTAAAATCTTTTGTCGTTCAAAAGTTACGCCTTTAAATCTATTCCCGAAATGGGTTTATCTAAAAAAACAAAAAATATTATATTTGTTGATTAAAGTTAAGCCATATTAATATCATTTTCATACATATATCTAATATTTTAAATGTACAATTGGCAGCAAAACCCAACGCCGAGTCGAAGGTGGGGCGTTATCTGATAGTTCGTGAACTCAATTTATCACTATTTTAATTATTTGATAGTATTTTTAAATTGATGTCTTATAAATTGTTATTCCCTTTTTAAAACATTGGTTTAATTTTTTTATTATTCAATAGCCATTGGGAAATTCACTTCAAACACATTAAAATAAAAGGAATATTAAAAAATCAATTTAAAAAAAAACTAGTTGTTTTGGTTGTTTTTTTGTCAAGTAATTTTTTTTCTGTATCGTTGTGTAAAACTAAAATTTTAAAAATAATGTAAGTATTTAAAAAATATTTATTTTTAAAACAACTTCTCGTGTGAACAGACAAACATACAGCAACATTATTTACTGAAAAGAAAATTTTTGAAAACACAAAAATAAAAATTTTCATCAAAATTAATAGTAAATTTTACTTTATTAATAGATTATTTTAAAATAGATGAATCACCTAAATGACGTTACAGAACAATAACTGAGGCGCTATATATATAATTATAAAAATATATATATATATATTAAAATATATAAATTATAGTAACTTTTATAACTGCCAGAGAATTCCTTTTTACTTTAATCAAATTGTCGGGGGGTACCCAAAAAAAGTTTTTTGTAATTTAGCCAACTTTAAAAAAACAAATTCCCAAATTCTTGGGGTAGTTTTTTTTTGTCACGGTAAAATTTTTTTAAGGAACCTGCACTCAATAAAAAACAAAATCGGGGAGGATTGGGTACTCAACATGGTTTAGTTAAAATATTGGCCAATTCAACCACCATGGTTTTCCTTGAAATTTTTATTTAAATCAATGGAAAAAAACACTAATTCAAATTTGGGGGGGAAAAAAAATTTTGGGTAATCATTTGAAGGGTCCACATTGTTAAATTTGTTCGAGTTTTTACTCATTTAAACCCTTTCATATCCTCTACTAAACCACCCATAAAGGGGGGGGACTGTCGAACAAAGTTGAGTTCCTATTGGCCATAGTAAAGAGAAAACCGGGGAAATTACCACCAGGGGGGAGCAGGGTTGCCTAATAAAGGGGGCGTGTTTTCGGGTTTCATTTTTTCGATTTTAAATTTGCGATTCTCGTAGAAAATTTTTACAAGTTTTATATTTTTTATTTTGAACTTTTTTTTGTTTTTTGTATTGGGGGTTTTGTATAGCAATAAAAATGGTGTGATAAAATTTTAGAATATTTGAGATTTTTGAACTATTGTGTACCGCTGCATAGTTATTTCAAATTTTTTTAAAATATTCCTTGGGCTTTGAAATTTTAAAGGGGTTCTACTGTATTTTCATGATATCATATTTTTCTCTCAAAAAAAAAGTTTTTTTCCAGGGGATTTATCCGATTGTAAAATAGTCCCAAATAGTTTTTTGTTCTCAAAGCGTGCATTTTTGATTCGTGTTCTCGCCGATTATTCCACCCCCCACGCTAATCGCAAAACTCCGCTTCTGTGACCAACAAAGTTTTATTCTCCCTTAGCCTTTAATTTCTTTTGGTGCCCAACTCATTACACTTTGGTTTTAAATTGTAACAGAATCACTCTCCGACAGAGATTAAAAAAAGACGCAGAACATTCTCAAGCCTTTCCCAAACGCACCCTCTCCCCCCGACACCTCCAAGCTGTAAAAATTGATTGCCGGGTACTTTTCATTTCCACCCAAACAAGCCCCATTGTGTACGGGGACATGCTACAATCAAAACATTGGGGGCGGGCGGGCTTTACAGACAGAGATCATATTTTAAAAACACATAAACATGATGTAAAATTAGCGTACTTTCGAAATCAATTTTTTTCTAAAAAAACAACCTAAACATTTTCATTTCATTGTTTATATTTGCTTATTATTTTAAACCCAGTGGGGAGTTCATCAAAACACACTTGGTTGGGGATCCATGGCACGTAGGGAAAAGGGGACACTTAAATTACATTTTTAAAAACACAATGACTGCTGCATCTTTGGGACATTTTACAAGAAATAAATCGCATTCATGATAAAATAACAATAATAAGTCTATCAGTAATTTTTTTCAAAAAAGCTTCACTTTTTCTGCAAATACGGACTGGGTATCCACTTGAGATAATTAAAATTTTTAAGAAGGCCTACAAGCCGAGAAAATAATTTTAATTTCCAAAAAGCAAGAAGAAAAAAAAGATAATCTACAAATTTTTCTAAAATTTATAAAATAATTAAAGATAGGCAGTTAAATATTATATTTTTAATCACCACTCTTACTCCCTGTTCAGTTATACTAATTTCGTTTGTGATTTTTGGGGTTTAAAGGGTTTAATTTAGGAAGCTACACGTATTTTTCGGGAAGGGGGGTGAAAACATTTAATAACCACCCTAGTGTGAAAATCCAAACGGTACAAGAGTTTTAATTTGAAAACTTTTACATGGAAATTGATTGAAAGAAAAACCCGCTTAGCCAGGGGATAGAGCGCTTGTAATTAATACGGGGTGTAGCAGTTTAGCGCATCTAGGAACAAGGGCTACTGGTATTATCTTCTTATTTTTATTATTTCATTGGGGCTCTTTTTTTTTACTTGCTGCTTAAAAAAAAAATTTTAAAAGAATCTTGCCGAACATGCCATTTCAGGGGACAACTGGAGGGAAGTCTTTCGTCCACCCCTTTTTTTTAATTTTTAATTAAAAATTCATTATTCAAGAATTTGTAACTTTAAAACTGTTTTTTCATTGTTTTTTAGGGTTAAGGTTTGAAGCCCTCCCCGCCAACTGTTAAACATTCAATTTTTTATTTAAGATTGGGTTGGATACCTTTTCCAATAACGCCCCACTAATGTAAAAAGTTTTTTGTAGTCATAGTAGTCAGTTTATTTGTCACACAACGAATTCTTACCAAAAGAAACAAAACAAAAAGCTCCAACTCCAAAAATTTGCTAGCCGGAAAGTGTTTTTCAGGGGTTTACAAAATTTCCCCCACGAACAACAAAAAGAGTGAATGACAACACAAAAAACTAATTCATGAAAAGAAATAAATGAAATGAAGCGTTTTAGGCATGGAAAATTTTACTCATCTTTTTACAGAGACCCGTATTTGGGTCATTGGATTAAGACATGACTGAAGGTTTCCAACGTTTACACAGATTTACCTAGGGCCTTTTTCAATAAAGGGTGGAAAAATTTTCAGACGGGCCTGAAAGTAATTTAAACCCATGGGAATACATCGATTTAGGGCCAACAAACAAAAGAATAAGGGAAGAAAATAAGACAAGCGAGACTAGAACGAATAAACACAGAGAGAAATAAGACAGAGAAGATAATAAGACTGAGAATATTATTTCTTTTCTCATAAAGCAAAGAGTGGGGCCCCCCCTCTCTTTGTAATATTTGATCTTGTGGTGGCGAAACCTTTTTGTCTGGGGGGAGTTGCAAAAAAAAAAGTTTTTTAGGGCTCGGGGCTACACCCTCAAATGTCTAGAAAAAATTTACAGCTTTTTATAAGCTATTTGGGGTCCCCCCACTCCTGCAAAACTTTTAAAATATTTACATTGGCTTCTATAAGCTATTTGGGGTCCTCACTCCCTTTGGGAAATCTTGAAATATTTTCATTGGGGTTTAAAAGCTATTTGGGGCCCCACTCCCTTTGGGAAATCTTTGAAAATTTTAATTGGCTTCTATAACTATTTTGGGTCTCACCCTTGCAAATCTTTGAAAATATTTTCATTGGCTTCTATAACTATTTGGGGTCCTCACTCCCTTTTGGAATCTTTTAAAATTTAGTGACTCATTTAGAGTTTTATACAAACCATCTTTCAGCTTCATATTTGAGAAAATCAGAGGGGAATGAAATAACAAAAGGGAACAAATTTTTTCCAGTTATGGGGGGGACAGCTTTTTTCCTGAAGGGGAATATTTCCCTCATCCTTGTTTCCACACCAGTCCTTTTCTGGGGTTTTAGTTCATTTTTAAATTAACTTTGTAACTTACAAAAGTAAAGCAATGTACTAAAATGAATTGTCTTCGTAACTAAAACTGAACTTTTAATGCTACACAAATTATGAAAAATTTTAAACTGAATTTGATTTACCACCCGATTGGTCTTTGTGTGACATATTTATCTCAGTATAAAAATAATAGACTCCCGTAAACTTCCAAACACTTATAAACGAAGGACAAGACTGTACCGAACCACTGATATAAATGTGATAAATGCCAGTCGGGGGGCTGGAAATGCATTTTTTCTTAGTATAGTTTGAACTCGATATTTTATTGCTTGTCATTATGTTTTATTTGGTATTTTTTTAATCTGCTACAGTTTATTAAACCTGTGAGTCCGGACCTCGGGCCCGATACTTGTAAAAAATTACATTTATGTTTTCTTTATGTCGGGGGCCCCGCGTTGAATGCCAATTGAAAAAGTTTTACAATAATCTAACCGTCCCCTTGCCTCACGTGTGTATGTCAATTGTAACGATTTACAATTGAATCTTCTTGTCGTGCCATTTCTTATAAAACCTCCACGTTGAGCGCCATTTGAAACAATTATATATATATTGTGAAAAAAAAGAAAAGGAAAAAAAATACTTTTTTATTTAAATATATATATTTCTCCTAAGGTTTGTATAAAAAAAAAAAATTTATTCTATTACTCAGTTGAAACGAGAAACCTAATCTCGGGACCTCTGGATTTAGGTGGGCACTTATACTTAAAGTTTATATTATATCGTAATGGAAACAAATTACAAGGTTATGAAATTAAAAAAAATTAAGTTATTTTTTTGGGTTATTATGTATTTCTGAATATTACTCATATCAATCCTCCCTATGGAGCTCCGTTAATTTACATTACAAGGTAACATAATTTTCTTGAAACAAAACAAATAAAAAAAATTTGAAACTTCTCACCATAGCCATTCTGTAGTTGAAAGCTACATATCTTTATATTTGATTAAAGATATTTTAATAATCTTCTCTCTTCCTCTCCAAGTTAAATTTTACACTCTTGGGTAAAACGTTTATAGTTAAAAAGTTTTAATAACTTGCAACACAGTGTCCTTTTTTGTCTCTTGATTGGGGAAACCCTTAAACATTCCAGCTTTATTATGTTTTTAAAAACCGACGCCAAAAGAAGACCCAAAACAAAAAAAACTTATCGTCCACTTCAATTCTTCAAAAAACCAATAAACAAAACCAAAAAAAAAAACAACTTTCCAAATACACACCAAAGGGGTGAAAACAATTTAGAGCTAGCAATATTCTAGAAAAAGTGACGTATGGATGAGAGCTTTTAGTAAAGGAAAGGGGCAAGAGAAATACTTTAATGAATCGTAAGACCAAACTATATGTATATTTTGTTACTCTAATTAATTATAATTAAAGGGGGGGGTTTTCTTGTCACAGATTTGCCCCCTAATGTTTCAGAAGTTAGTTTTAGTATAGAAAACTGCTGCTGGAACATTCCAGTTTTTGGTGCACTTAAAGGGGTAGGAGTTCAGTCCATTGTCTAACGACTTTTCCTTTCTTCTAAACTTGGCACCGTTGAGATCCTTGCAGGTAAGGTTGCTGGGAAATGTACATTCTTTTAAAACCCTTTACATATTGGTTTACAGGTTTTGAAAAGGGCGCACTTGTTTATATTTGGGTGTCCTCGCAACCAAGCGACAAATTAAAACACATGCTCCTGGGTTTCAACCGCACTACACCAGCTATTTGAGAAAATTTCAAATGGCACTCTAGCTGTCCTTCAAGTGAAACATTGTCTTCTACTTTGGTTTTTACGTAACTTTTTTTTTTTACAAATATTTACACAAATTTGTTACATGGCTAATGCTCCCTTTATATAGTATTAAGGTGTTAGCATTCTCTAGACCTATATACAATTGAATTATTAACACAAAACAAAACTACCCTCATTACATTGAAACAAAACCACACTTTAGCAGTAACTGAATATAAAATTTTAGTTTCCCTCACTCTTTAACTAAACCAAATTTTCTTAAATATTAAAATAGCTAAGTGGATGAAAAGGTTAGATAGAAACATAGTCGTGTTACAATATGAGACTCTCCTTTTGCAACTTATGAGAAAATTGTTCAAACAAAAAAAAAAAAAAAACTCGTGAACTCATGCCAATTTGTTGTTTCCTGAAATGTACTGTCCCCCCAATCATTTTAAATTGACGACTAAACCCACCCTAACTGTTTGGGTACTACAGCCCCCTAGGCTTCTTATTACACCACTGGTTGGAAATGCTGATTCTCATAAAATGAATTTCAATTTCTTAAAGTGAGATTATCATAACAATCCTCTGCCAGGTGATTTACATACACCATATGAAGAAAAATTAAACAAGTTAAAAATAATAATTACAAACATTATTGATTATATGAAGAAAAAAAACCTTTTTCAAACCCTGAATAAACAATAGACTAAATGACACAATATATTAAAAAATATAGTATTTGACATAACTATTCAATGAAATTATGGGTTGTTCAGAAATAGACTACAAAGTGTTATAAAGTGCCCTATCATAAGTATTAGGCCTACAGGGGAAATACTGGGCCATTTTTCACATAAATATCAAGCACTTATCATAAGGTGCTACAGTATGAATAATTTAAAAATTTCATAGGTTTTTAAATAAATACTAAGCGAAATAATAAAAAGGACTTTACACAATGTTGTCTGTTATAAGATAATGGAAATAACTTCCCTCGTTCCTGATTTGCAAGAGCGTAATGACGGAAACCAGGTACCACACTTGCTGGGCCTTTGCTTATGGCGACTAATTGGTGAAATCATAAAGTTCCGGTGCGTCTCTTCTCAGCTGTTGGGGCTACACATCTCAAGTATACAGTACATACTGTAAACACACAATCCAAACATAGGGTAACAATTGCAGAAAAAAGTTCATGGATTTAATTTTTTTTTTCTAAAAATAACTTCATTATACTTAAACTGAAAATGCTTAAAAGTCTTAAAACCTTTTCATGTTACTTGTCTGCTTCCCATACATGAATAAAGAATAAACCTTGGTTGTGATGTTACTTTACTCTCAGAAAATCCCACTCTCTTGTCTCTTCCTTAACTATATTTTCTTCTGACATATACAAAAAATAAATAAATAACCTTCAAAGTTTCACTATAAAACATTTAATAATTCTCGATGCTATTCATTTCCAATAAAAGTTTTTGTGGGTTACTGCCCTTTCACAAGTTTTAATATTCATGTGACTATCACAAGTCTGCCCATTCTAACACTACCGGCACAGGGGGACTAGCCTTAAATGTTTGACGCTGGTTTAAACCATTATACATATATTTTAAATATTTCCAGGATTTTCTCTCTCTCATTTTGTAGGCACATTCTTATCGTGTAGGTCTTGGGAGTGCATCTTCTCTCACATGGTATTTCTTAACTTCTTTGACGTAGATACTTAACAATAACAAATAATCTATTACTGATTGTCGAAATTAGCCATTATAATTCTTAAGTAATAATTGTGGGAGAAATGACCCTTTCCACAATACAAAAAAAAAATCTCTCCAACACTTTAGTTTCACCTTTCTTATCTTTCCTTACATAGATGCCTGACTTGTATTATACGGTGTACCTCCCAACCTTGAGAAAAAAATGCCACAGGCTATTTGTTGGATGCTGGGAATTTTTAAACCAACCTTCCTAGAGTTTCTAAATTTTTCTTTTTTTTAGTTTTAAGTGATTTAATTGTGAAACCCGGGCTTTAGATTTTAATCAATTATAATCCACATTGTTGTGTCTTTCCAGGCCCCCACCTTTTGCAGTGCTGGCAACTCGGTGGGCCCAAGTAGCTCACCAGCCCTTAATGTTAACATTTAATTTGCTTTTAAACTAACTGAATGTTTTACTAATACAAGGCTATAATCGCTTTTTTAAGATTTTGATATCAATTTTTGTTTTTCCCTGTTCAATTTTGTAGGGCAAAAGGGGGGGAATTTTTAAAATTATTTGGGACAAAAGTTGGCTATTTGGTTTTTCTGACTGACAAAACAAACGATGACTTGTTTTTTAAGTTTGGAAAATTTTTTATTTAAAATCCTTAAGTATGAACAAAAACCAGCGAATTTTTAAAATTTTTTTCCTTGGGGTCCCGAATCTAAATAGACATTTTCAGAGATAATCCTTCAACTTTAACATAAGCTCGGGGAGTCGGAATTTTTTGACTCTTCATTTCTTCCTTTTCATTTAGAAAATTTTTTCCCAAAGGGGTCTAACCAAAGGGGGGGGTTTGTTTTTTTTGAATCTAAAAATTTCTCCCCGGGGTGTGGGAACCCGTGACCGGGGCTGGGTTTCCTACATCGCAGGTCAACAATTTCCCCCTTTGGGCGTTAATTTTCCCTGGGTTTGGGGGTGATGATAGAACCCCCGGGTTGTTGCCCCTTGTAGACGGGCCTTTTGTTAGGGTGGTACCCCCTTTTTGAGGGTTTGTCTGGGACGGTTGAAATGGGGGTTTGGGGTTACCTTTCCCAAAACCTAAAATCCCTGTCCTTGGGGCCCCCTAAAGGGGGGGTTCTGGGGGGGGAAAAAAAAAAAGGGTTTCCGGGTTAAAAAAAAAAAAGAAAAAAAAAATTTTTCCCTCTTACCTAAAGGGTTTATGGAAAGGGGGTTTTTCCCCGGGGGGGCCCTCTACCGGGATGGGGGTGCTCTGACTGGGAAAACCCCAAAATAAAATACGGGGGCCCCGAAGGCGCAAGGGGTTTTATTTTTCTCCTCCCGCTTCCCTTTTTTGTGCTTCATTTTAAATGGGGGGGTAGGTCCTACCCCCTTTTAAATTGGCCCCCATAAGCGGGAACCCGAACTGTTCCACTTTTTTCCCCAGCCAAACCTTTTTCCAAGGCGTCCAAACGGAGTCCCGGCCCCAAATTCCTCCAAAAGGTTTTTTTAGGTAAAATTTTTTTCCCCAAAATTTCGGGGTCCCCTTTTTGGGTAGTTGAGGGGTGAAAATTATTCAACTAGAGTCATGAAGTTCCCCCACTCGAAATTTTACTTTTAAAATAAAATGTCGGGGGTAAACCCCCCAAATACCTTGTTTATAGTCCTTGAGCTGTAATTTAGCCCCCATTTTTCCCCGGATTCCACATTCCAAAAATGGCTAGGAATCGGGGTTTGGGAAAATTCCCCCAAAAATTTTGATGTTTCGGTTCTACCGGGCCCCCAAGGCAAAGCGTACCCGTGAGGGAATGCCCCCCAAAACCCTTTTTTTTTCCTTTTCATTTAGTCGACGCCTTTAAAAAAATTCCCCCAAGGGTTTTTGGGTTTGGGTAACGGGATCCTGCCCCTCCTCCCCTTGAATTTGGGGGTTACCCCCCGAGCCCGGTCTCCCAAAAGAGTTTACAAAGATGAAGAAAAAGGGCTTAAGTCCCCCAGCCCTCCTAACCTGACCTGGTTTTTTAATTTCAAAAGGGGGCTTTACCCTTTTTTCCCCTCGGTTTGTTCGCCAAAATTTGATTCCCGCCCCCCGGGTTCTTGGTAAAATCCCGGGGTTTCCCTTGTCCTTCAGTAGCCAAAATTTGGTTAGAATCCCCCGTGTTTTTTGTTTTGGGCTCTCGTTCCCTGGAGCCCTCTAAGGGAAAATATTCCAAACCCTCCCCTAGCTGTGCGACCTTTTCTGTTCTTGTTTTTTGGGTTCCCTAACCCCGGTTTGATCCAAGGTAGGCTAAGCTTTACCCGGGTCCGGGGTCTCCCTTTTTAACAATTTGGCCCGTCCCCCCTGAACCGTTTTTAGTGGCCCCGCTCTAAACCCCAAAGTCGGTGGTTTTCCCCATTGCCCCGGGGAAAAATCTTCCCCCATACTGACCGTTAAAGACCCCATGTGGGGCATTTTCTCAATGCGGGGTTTTTCCCGATAGAAACGAGATTTCTTGGGGAATAACTCCCTTTTCCCTTTCTCCCTTTAAAAATTGTCGGGATAAACCCCCAAAAAGGCCCCAACGAAGGGGTAATTTTGGGAAAATTTCCCTAGGGAAAAAGGGATTTTGTCCCCCTTGGTGAGGGGGCCCCCAAAAAAAAGGTTTGGGGTGAGTGTCGCCCCAAATCCTCCACTATTTGGTCCCTAACTACCTTTTTGTGGGTGTCGTGGTAGCAGCCCCCTCCAACCCCACATAAATTTTATTGTCCATCCATTATTGTGGGTTTAAAAACCCGCCCCATACCTAATGTTTTTCTTAGACTGTCCTCTGTCCCTACTTCTTTAAAAAAATACCCTTTGGCTCATAACCCAAACCCCAAATTTTAAAATACCCAGGGTTTTTATCCTAACCCTTTTCGAAAA
This sequence comes from Timema cristinae, assembly GCA_039000515.1. NCBI lineage: Eukaryota > Metazoa > Arthropoda > Insecta > Phasmatodea > Timematidae > Timema > Timema cristinae. The sequence goes on from JBCFYV010000101.1 coordinate 77,432, forward strand.
GCCCCGGGTTAAAGGGCCACTGTGGGAAAAAAAAAGAAAAAAGGAAAAAATAAATTTATTTTTATTTAAAAATTATATTTCTCCCAAGGTTGTATTAAAAATAATAATTTTTCTTCTAGCTCAGTTAAAACCCCAATCCCCGGAACCTCGGGGGTTTTGGTAGGAAATTTTTACTTTAAAATTTTTTATATCGTTTAAAGGGAAAAAATTTAAAAGGGGTTTTGAAATTTAAAAAAAAAAGTTATTTGTTTGGTTATTTTTGTATTTAAATTTTTTACTCATATCAAATCCCCCTATGGAGCTCCGTTTTTTTTACTTACTAAGGAACAAATTTTTTTTTGAAACCAAAAAAAAATAAAAAAATGGAAAATTTCAACCTTTTCCCCTTCTGTAGTTGAAAGCTAAAATTTTTTTTATTTGATTTTAAAAAAAATGTATAATCTTCCTTTTCCCTTTTCCCAATTTTTAAAATTTTTCATTTGGGGAAAACTTTTTTTTATTTAAAATTTTAATAAATTGCAACACCGTGTCCTTTTTTTTCTCTTGATTGGGGAATTAAAAAATTCCAGCTTTTTATGTTTTTTTAAACCCACGCCCAAAAAAGACCCAAAAAATAAAAAATTATCGTCCCCTTTTTAAATTTTTAAAAAACCCCAAAAAACAAACCCAAAAAAAAAAAACAACTTTCCAAATACACAATAAAGAGGTGATACAATTTAGGGGTAGCAATATTTTAGAATAGTGACGTATGGGATAGAGCTTTGAAAAAGGGAAAAAGGCCCCAAAAAGAAAAACTTTAATGAATTTAAGACCAAACTATATGTATATTTTTTTTAAATTAAAAATTTTTAAATTTAAAAGGGGGGGGTTTTCTTTTGTCAAAAAATTTTTAGAGGTTATTAATTGGGATATTGTTTAAAATTAAGACCCTTTCGTATTTTTATGTTAAGTTTTATTTGCAATTATTTTTTTAAATTACAAAAAATAGAAATCATTCAACCAACCCCCCGAGGAAATTTTTCAATAAACCCAGGGGATTTCAAATAATCAGAAAAAGGAGTTCATTTCAAATAACGTTCAGCCCAAGCCAAAACGGGCGTGCCCTTTTTGTTGTGAATCCCGTGAAAAAGATTAATTTTTCGAATTTCTTCTCGTCGACCAAAAGGGGGAAATTTTCTTTTTAGCGCGAAACCCCAAATTTGGCCCTTTTTTTTTTTTCACCCGATTCTTTTACTAGTAAAATTTCCAAAGGGAACAAAAAAATGCCCTTTACACGTGCAGCTAAATGAAATAAAAAAAGAAACATGGCCCTTTTTAAAAAAATAAGTTTAAAACAATTAAATGAAAAAAAAGGGAAATATGATTTTCCCAAAAAATTTAAAAAAGCCAGGAAAAACGAAAACATTACATTTCAAAAGGTACCCAAAAATACGCCCCTTGTGGCTGGTCTGCCCTTCCCTTTTACTCCCTCTTCCCCGTCCCCGCCAAAAAAAATGTTTAAAAAGCTCAGGTTTTAAACATCAAGGAAGCCATGTGGGGAAAACCCAACCCGTGAAAACAAGGCGGTTTTTTGTGGTTTTCAGGGCAAACTAGTCATTTGTTTGTGCTCCCAACCCCAACATCCGAAAAATGGAAATTCTGGTGAAACGCAACCAATTTATCGCACCTAAAATAGCTGAAAGGGGCGTCACAACAAAAACCCGGGGGTAGGGAACGGAAAAAATTTAAAAGGGAAATAGCCTATTTTTGCCCGTTTTTATATCAAACCCTATTTTGTTAAAAAATCAAATTTTGCTCCAGTAGAAACATTGAGTTTTAAATTTTTTTACCGGGTTTTATATCAACAGTTGTTGAATTGAATTTGTTTGAGGGTGTTTGAATTTAAAAACGTTTTTTCTTCTATTAAAAAGTTTGTCCCCCAATGCCGCCGCCCAGGGGTGATGATAGTTTTTCAAAAAACTGTTGATATTCCCCCGGTGGAAAAAAAAAAACTCTGTGTTTTTAAAAAGTGTAAATTTTGTCACCCGTGGACTATTTGAAAAATGGCCCAAAAGGAAGGGGGACTTCACCCTTCAGAGGGAGAGGTGGGGTGTATAAAAATAGGGCAGGATGTACGTAAAAGTTTTTAACAGGTCAGGGCTGGGGGCCGCACCCGGTTTTGAGCAGTTTTCGACCGGGAAAAAGTTTTTGAATGCCCAGTTTTCCAGTGGTTGGTTAGGAGAGTGTTTTAATGGGTTCTATTTTTTAAAATTTTCCCCCCCCCAAAATTTGGGGGGCATCAAAATTGTCAATATTTATTTTTAAAAAATGTTGAAAATATCCCCACGTGTTTTATTTACAAGTGGTTTTGTTTTCTGTAAACCCCAAAAAAACAGGGGTAGTAATAAATAAACCCCAAAAAATTTAAATTTGCAGAGTTTCTCGCCAGTGAGGGCACGTGCCATTTTTGCGTTTGGTATAGTAAGATCTTTTGGGGGGGGAAAAAAAGTGAAGTTGGTTTCTAAAATTACCTTTAAAACAATTTTAATATTAAATTTTCCCCCAAGTCATATTATCTGCAACTGTCACTTCGGGTGGATATTTTCCGTATACAAAAATGACACATATAATATGGTATCCGATGTTTGGCCCCAACGAAAAATTTTTTTGAAATTTTTTTATGTTTTGCCAAACCCCAAAAAAAAGGTACCCAGTGTTAAAAAAAAGGTACAACTGGAGCAAAAATTTTTTATTTTTTTTGGCCCCAAAAATTGTTTTGGTATAAAAACTGCAAAGCCAATTCAACACGAAACGTGCATTTCCAAAAGTTACCCAAAGTAATGGTTATTAAAATCAGCGATTCTTTAATTTTTTCCCAAAAAGTTGCCAAACAAATCCCCTTTCCCCTTTAAAACTTAAAAGCAGAGAAACCAAAATTTTTAGGAACTTTTGAACGGTTTTCCCCCCCTTTGTGACTAATTTTTATAAAGGAAATTAAAAATTTTTATCAACCCAAAAATCCCCCCTGTGTTAAACCCCTCTCAAAAAATTGTTTTTAAAAATTTTTTTAAATCTATTTTAATATGAAAAAAAAAAGCTTTCCCCAGTGAAAAGTGCTTAAAGGCTCCCTTCCCCGAAAAATTTTCTAGCCCCCTTTTCCCCCCCCGCCCCAGTTGAACCCCCCAAAAAACCCGAAAATAAAACATAATTTTGCCCCTAACAATGAAAAATGTTAATTTTTTTCTAGCCCCCGCTTTTACCTGCTCAATTATTGGATAAAATTAATAGAGTGCTAGAAATAGTAGGGGCCTCATGAACAGTCATTAAGAGACAGACATGCCCCCACTTTAGTACAATAAATGTCATCACTTGTAAGTTTAATTAAAAAAACTGTGTTCCTTTATTCTCCTGTTTGAAAATTTTTAAATTTCTTTTGATTTTGAAATTTTTTAGTTTTTTTAAAAAATTGGGGAAAACTTGATGAATTTAATGTAATATGTTAACAATTGTATTTAAAAATTTCTTTTCCCCTTTTAAATTTGGGCCCTGGCCCCACCAATAATAAAATTAATTTTAAAAATATAAAAAAACCGCTAAAACCACTGATTTTTCCTTCTTTTGGGGGGGGGCCCAAGGTTTAAAACCCCCTACCTCTTTTTCGTGACAGCTTTTTCTTCAAAAGGGATTAATGTTTACAACACTCAAAAATTTTTTTCTTTTCTTTTGCCCCATTTACCTATTTTAAAAAATCGGTGATTTTTGGGAAGTTGTCCTGTCGGGTTTTAAGAAAAAAAACTTTTTTAATTTTAGGCTTTTTTTCAAATTTTAATTTGGCAGATTATCACGTTTAAAAATTTGTAAGCTTTATAAATGATCAATTTTTAAAGGCCCCTTCCCCTTATTTTTCAATCCTGCGTCGCTTCTTTTTGGGGGAGACGAGTTGCGCTGTCCCCAAAAGATATAAAAAGGTTTTTGGGGGCCCAAAGGGCCCAAGGTTTCTTCTTTTCCCCTTTAACGCGTTTGCGCAGCTGATGTACTCTATCTCCTTTTGGCACTAAAGCGTGAAACCAACAGAAAAAATTATTAGCGTCTGCCAATTTATGGGCCCAAAGCCCGTGGCGCAACGGTAGCGCTTTCTAAAATCCAGATAAAAGGGGTTGCGGGGTTAAAATTCACGCCCGGGGCCCAATTATTTTTTTGATTTTTAATAACAAGTTAACTATTTGTTGCAAAAAATTTTTTTTTTAAAGTCATTTTCCGAACCAACTGAAAAAAACACTATTTTCCCACTTTGTACCTTACAGCAAACATCATGTAGTTATAGCTAAAAAGGGGATGACTTTTTGTAAATTTTTTTTTTTTAAAGAAAGTAAAGAAAAAAATAGTTTAAATTTTAAAGGGCTAAATTACTGTTTTTGGGGTTTTTTTTTTTTTTATGTATTGGAAAAAAATTTTTTAGGGAAATTTTCAAACTTGTTCTTTTAAACAAACTATTTTCTAAATTGTTACCAACCCCAAAGAAAATTTTCGTTTGAGTCCTTGAAAATATGACAAAAAAATAGGAAAAATGTGCAAAATTTAAAACTCGGTGATAGATGAGGGGTTAGATGGGGGCAACTCTTTGCAAAAAATGATTTTTCACGATGTCTTTCTATCCCTTCTTTGTGGGCGTCAAATGCCACTAAAGTAGTTAAGTTCAAAAAAACTTTAAAGCAAAGTTGGAAAGACTGTATTATTGAAAAAGCCCCCCTACAAACCCCGCTCGGGAAAAGGGGGCCCATGATTTAAAAGGGGCCCCAAAAAAACCTTTTTTAAAAAACTTTGTTTGGGCCCGCATTAAAAAAGAGCGTATTTTTTACTATTTTAAGTAAAAGTAAGTTCTACATTTTCTTTATTTTAGTAATAAAAATGTATTAAATTTTAAAAAAAGGATTCACAAAATTTAATTTTTTTTTCCAGATTTTTTAAAAAAAAACATATTTTAATTAGATCAAATTTAAAAAGGAAAACTATAAAAAATTGGGGGAAAGAGCATTTTTAATTTTTATGAAAAAAAAAATTTTTCCCAAATGTATGTTTGGGAAATAAAGAGGTCCGGGATTCATGTTTAAAAAGGGCCCGAACTACAGTGAAATTTAAAAGACCCAAAAAAATTTTAGATAGTAGTAATTATGATTTTAAAAAAAAAAAATTATTTGTTTTCGTTTTTGTCTTGAAATATTTATGCAAATTAAAATTAATATAATTTCCCACCAGTTCAAGGGAGTAGGGATATTAGGAGGGTTTTGGGGGCCCTAACGCCGTTGGACAATCACCTCAACTACCTACCACTAGAATATAAAGTTATGTAAAGCTTTGTGCGTTGAATATATATATTTTATATATTTTATATATATATAATATATACTGTAGATATACATTCAACGCTTTTGTCCTCCAGCTAACACTAGGAAATAAAGTTATGTGAAGCTTTGTGGGCCTCTCAGCTAACACTAGGATATTTAAAGTGGTGTGACGCTTTGTGTCCTCTCAGCTAACACAGGATATAAAGTGGTGTGAAAAATTTGTATCTTCTCAGCAACACTAGGACAAAAAGATATGTGAAACTTTATGTCCTTCAGCTAACACTAGGATATAAAATGGGTGTGACGCTTTGTCTCCTCTCAGCTAACACTAGGATATAAAGTTATGGGAAACTTTGTGTCCTCTCAGCTAAAACTAGGATATAAAGTGGTATGAAGCTTTGTGTCCTCTCAGCTAAACTTGGATATAAAGTTATGTTAAGCTTTGTGTCGTCTCTAAGCTAAACTAGGATATAAAATTATGTTAATCTTTGTGTACTCTGTCATCAAACATTAGGATATAAAGTTATGTTAGCTTTGTGTCCTCTGTCAGCTAAAAACTAGGATATAAATTTATGTGAAGCTTTGTGTCTTCTAAGCTAACATTGGAAATAAAGTTATGTGAATCATTGTGTCCTCTCAGCTAACACTAGGATATAAAGTGATGTTAAGCTTTGTGTCCTCTCAGCCTAACACTCGAATATAAATTTATGTGAAGCTTTGTGTCCTCTCAGATAACACTAGGATATTAAAGTTATGTGAAGATTTGTGTCCTCTTTCAGTAACACTTGGATATAAAGTTAAGTGAAGCTTTGTGTCCTCTCTCAGCTAACACTAGGATATAGAGTTATGTGAAGCTTTGTGTCCTCTCTTAGCTAACACTAGGATATAAAGTTATGGGAAGCTTTGTGTCCTCTCTCAGCTCCACTAGGATATAAAGTTTATGTTAAACTTGTGTCCTTTCTCAGCTAACACTAGGATATAAAGTTATGTGAAGCTTTGTGTCCTCTCTCAGCTAACACTAGGATATAAAGTTATGTGAAACTTTGTGTCCTCTCTCAGCTAAACAATAGGATATGAAGTGATATGACGCTTTGTGACTTCTCTTAGCTAACACTAGGATATAAAGTTATGTGAAGCTTTGTGTCCTCTCAGCTAACACTAGGATATAATGTGGTGGGAAGCTTTGTATCTTCTCAGCTAACACTAGGATATAAAGTTATGTGAAGCTTTGTGTCCTCTCAGCTAACACTAGGATATAATGTGGTGGGAAGCTTTGTATCTTCTCAGCTAACACTGGGATATTAAGTTATGTGAAGTTTATGTCCTATCAACGAACAATAGAATATAAGGTGGTGTGACGCTTTTGTGTCCTCTCAGCCAACACTAGGATATAAAGTTATGTGAAGCTTTGTGTCCTCTCAGCTATGACTAGGTTATAAAGTGGTGTGACGCTTTGTGTCCTCTCAGCCAACACTAGGATATAAAGTTATGTTAAGCTTTGTGTCCACTCTCAACTAAAACAAGGATATAAATTTATGTGAAGCTTTATGTCCTCTCAGCTAACAACTAGGTTAAAAGAGGTGGGCCGCTTTTGTGTCCTCTCAGCTAACACTAGGATAAAAGTGGTGGGAAGCTTTGTATCTTCTCAGCTAACACTAGGATATTAAGTTATGTGAAGTTTATGTCCTATCAGCGAACAATAGGATATAAGGTGGTGTGACGCTTTTGTGTCCTCTCAGCTAACACTAGGATATAAAGTTATGTGAAGCTCTGTGTCCTCTCCTCAGCTAACACTAGGATATAAAGTGGTATGACGCTCTGTGTCCTCTCAGCTAACACTAATATATTAAGTTATGTGAAGTTTATGTCCTCTCAGCTAACACTAGGATATAAAGTTAAGTTAAGCTTTGTTTCTTCTCAGCTAACAATAGGATATAAAGTGGTGGGAAGCTTTGTATCTTCTCAGCTAACACATAGGATATTAAGTTATGTGAGTTTATGTCCTATCAGCGAACAATAGGATATAAGGTGGTGTGACGCTTTTGTGTCCTCTCAGCTAACACTAGGATATAAAGTTATGTGAAGCTTTGTGTCCTGTCAGCTAACACTAGGTTATAAACTGGTGTGACGCTTTGTGTACTCTCAGCCAACACTAGGATATAAAGTTATGTTAAGCTTTGTGTCCACTCTCAACTAACACAAGGATATAAATTTATGTGAAGCTCTATGTCCTCTCAGCTAACACTAGGATATAAAGAGGTGGGCCGCTTTATGTCCTCTCAGCTAACACTAGGATATAAATTGGTGGGAAGCTTTGTATCTTCTCAGCTAACACTAGGATATTAAGTTATGTGAAGTTTATGTCCTATCAGCGAACAATAGAATATAAGGTGGTGTGATGCTTTTGTGTTCTCTCAGCTAACACTAGGATATAAAGTTATGTGGAGCTTTGTGTCCTGTCAGCTAACACAAGGATATAAAGTTATGTTAAGCTTTGTGTCCTCTCAGATAACACTAGGATATAAAGTGTTGTTACGCTTTGTGGTCCTCTCACATAACACCAGGATATAAAGTCGTGTGACGCTTTGTGTCCTCTCTCAGCTAACACTAGGATATACAGTTATGTGAAGTTTTGTGTTCTCTCTCAACTAACACTAGGATATAAAATTATGTGAAGATTTGTGTTCTCTCATTTAACACTAGGATATAAATTTATGTGAGGCTTTGTGACCTCCCTCAGATAACACTAGAATATAAGCTATGTGAAGTTATGTGTCTTTTCAGCTAACACTAGGATATAAAGTTATGTGAAGCTTTGTGTCCTCTCTCAACTAACACTAGGATATAAAATTATGTTTAGCTTTGTGTCCTCTCTCAGCTAACACTAGGATATAAAGTTATGTTAATTCTTGTGTCTTCTCTCAGCTAACAATAGGATATAAAGTTATGTTAAGCTTTGTGTCCTCTCAGATAACACTAGCTTATAAACTTATGTTAAACATTATGTCCTCTCTCAGCTAACACTAGTTATATAAAATTATGCTAAGATTTGTGTCCTCTCTCAGATAACAATAGGATATAAAGTTTTGTGACGCTTTGTGTCCTCTCTCAACTAACACTAGGATATAAAGTTATGTGAAGCTTTGTGTCCTCTCAGTTAACACTAGGATATAAAGTTATGTGTAGCTTTGTGTCCTCTCAGCTAACACTAGGATATAAATTTATATTAAGCTTTGTGTCCTCTCTCAGCTCCACTAGGATATAAAGTTATGTGAAACTTTGTGACCTCTCTCAGCTAACACTAGGATATAAAGTTATGTTAAGCTTTTTGTCGTCTCTCAGCTCCACTAGGATATAAAGTTATGTGTAGCTTTGTGTCCTCTCAGCTAACACTAGGATATAAAGTTATATTAAGCTTTGTGTCCTCTCTCAGCTCTACTAGGTTATAAAGTTATGTGAAACTTTGTGTCCTCTCACAGCTAACACAAGGATATAAAGTTTTGTTAAGCTTTGTGTCCTCTTTCAGCTCCACTAGGATATAAAGTTATGTGAAAATTGTGTCCTCTCTCAGCTAACACTAGGATATAAAGTTATGTGAATCTTTGTGTCCTCTCAGCTAACACTAGGGTATAAAGTTATGCTAAGCTTTGTGTCCTCTCTCAGGTAAAACTAGGATTAAGTTGTGTGACGCTTTGTGTCCTCTCTCAACTAACACTAGGATATACAGTTATGTGTAGTTTTGTTGTCCTCTCAGCTAACACTAGGATATAAAGTTATGTTAAGCTTTGTGTCCTCTCTCAGCTCCACTATGATATAAAGTTATGTGAATCTTTGTGTCCTCTCTCAGCTAACAATAGGATATAAAGTGGTGTAACGCTTTGTGTCCTCTCTCAGCTAACACTGGTATATAAAGTTATGTTAAGTTTTGTGTGCTCTCTCAACTAACACCTAGGATATAAAGAGTTTTGAAGCTTTATGTCTTCTCAGCTAACACTAGGATATAAAGTGGTGTGACACTTTATGTCCTTTCAGCAAACACTAGGATATAAATCGGTGTGACGCTTTGTGACCTTCTCTTAGCTAACACTAGGATATAAAGTTATGTGAAGCTTTGTGTCCTCTCCGCTAACACTAGGATATAAAGTTATGTGAAGCTTTGTCTCCTCTGTCAGGTAACAATAGGATATAAATTTCTGTTAAGCTTTGTGTCCTATGTCAGCTAACATTAGGATATAAAGTAATGTGAAGTTTTGTGTCCTCTCAGCTATTACTAGGATATTAGTGGTGGTGACGCTTTGTGTCCTCTAAGCTAACACTAGAATATAAAGTTATGTGAAGCATTGTGTCCTCTCTCAGCTAACATTTGGATATAAAGTAATGTGAAGCTTAATGCCCTCTCAGATAACATTAGGATATAAAGTGGTGTGATGGTGTTGGTGCTCTCTCGGATAACACTAAGATATAAAGTTTTGTGAAGCTTTGTGTCCTCTCAGCTAATACTAAGATAAACAGTTATGTGAAACTTTGTGTAATCTCAGCTAACACTAGAATATAAAGTTATGTTAAGCTTTGTGTCCTCTCTCAGCTAACACTAGGATATACATTTATGTGAAGCTTTGTGTCTTCACAGTTAACACTAGGATATAAACTTATGTGAAGCTTTGTGTCCTCTCAGCTAACACTAGGATATAAGTTATGTGAAGCTTAATGTCCTCTCAGCTAATTACTAAGATAAAAAGTTATGTGAAACTTTGTGTAATCTCAGCTAACACTAGGATATAAATTGGTGTCACGCATTGTGTTACTCTCTAAGCTAACACTAGGATATAAAGTTATGTGAATATTGTGTCTTCTGAGCTATCACTAGGATATAAAATGTGTGACGCTTTGTGTCCTCTCAGCTAACACTAGGATCTAAAGTTATGTGAAGTTTGTGTCCTCTCCCAGCTAACATTAGGATATAAAGTTATGTGAAGCTTAATGTCCTCTCAGCTAACACTAGGTTTAAAGTGTTGTGATGGTTTGTGTGCTATCTCAGCTAACACTAGGATATAAAGCTATGAGAAGCTTTGTGTCCTCTCAATAGCACTAAGAAATAAAGTTATGTGATACTTTGTGTAATCTCTGCTAACACTGAATTATAAAGTGTCGTGATGATTTTTGTCCTCTCAGCTAACACTAGGATATAAAGTTATGTTAATCTTTGTGTCCTCTCTCAGCTCCACTAGGATATAAAGTTATGTGAAGATTTTTATCCGCTCAGCAAACACTCGATATAAGGTGGTGTGACGGTTTGTGTCCCTCTCAGCTAACACTCGGATATAAAGTGGTGTGACGCTTTGTGTGTTTTCAGCTAACACCAGGATTTAAAGCTATGTGAAGCTTTGTGTCCTATCCGCTATCACTCGAATATTAAATGGTGTGACTCTTTTTGTCCTCTCAGCTAAAACTAGGATATAAAGTTTATGTGAAGCTTTGTGTCTTCTCAGCTAATATAGGTTATATAGTTATGAGAAGCTTTGTGTCGTTTTAGCTAACACTAGAATATAGTTATGTTAAACTTTTGTCCTCTCAGCTAACACTAGGGTATAAAGTTAAATGAATTTTTTGTCTTCTCAGCTAACACTAGGATATAAAGTTTGTAAGCTTTGTGTGTTTCTGCTAACACTAGGATATAAAGTTATGGAAGCGTTTGGTCTTCTCACTAAAACTAGGATATTAAAGTATGTTTAAGCTTTGTGTCCTCTAAGCTAAAACTCGGATATAAAAGGGTTTGACACTTTGTCTCTTCAGCTACACTAGGTTATAAAGTTATGTGAAGCTTTGTTTCTTCTCAGTTAAAAACTAGATATAAACTTATGTGAAGCTTTGTTTTCCTCTCAACTAACACTCGGATATAAAGTTTGGGGTCACGCTTTGTGTCCCCCAGTTAACACTAGGGTATTAAAGTTTTTAGAGCTTTGTGTCCTCTTTCAGCTAAAACTAAATATTAAGTTATGTGAAGCTTTATGTCCTCTTAGCTAACACAGGATATAAAGTGGTTTGACGCTTTGTTTTTCTCAGCTAACTATAGGTATTAATTTTTTTTTAAGCTTTGAGTCCTGTCTCAGTTAACACTAGTATATAAAGTTATGATAATCTTTTTGGGCCTCTATCAGATAGCACTAGGATATAAAGCTATGTTAAACTTTGTGTCCTTTGTCAGATAACACTAACTGGAAAGTTATGTGAAGTTTTGTGTCTTCTAAGCTAACACTCGGATATAAAGTTATGTGAAGCTTTGTGTCCTCTCAACTAACACTAGGATTTAAAGTTATGTTAATCTTTAATTCCTCTCTCGGCTAACCTTAGGATATAAAATTATGTGAAGATTTGTGTCCGCTCAGCTAACACTAGGTATAAAGCTATGTGAGGCTTTGTGACCTCTCTCAGATAACAGTAGGATATAAAAACTATGTGAAGCTTTGTGTCTTCTAATCTAACACTTGGATATAAAGTGGTATGACGCTTTTTTGTCCTCTCTCAGTTAATGCTAGGTATAAAGTTATATGAAGGTTTGTGTCTTCTAAGCTAACACTCTAATATAAATTGGTGTGACGCTTTGTGTCCTCTCTCAGCTAACACTAGGATATAAGTTATGTGAAGCTTTGTTTCCTCTCTCAGCTAACACTTGGATATAAAATTTGTGATGATTTATGTCCTCTCTCAGATAACACTAGTAATTAAGTTTATTTGAGGCTTTGTGACCCTCTCAGATAACACTAGGATAGAAAGTTATGTAAAGCTTTGTTCCTCTCTAAAACTAACACTAGGATATTAAATAATGTGAAGCTTGTGTCCTCCTCAGCTAACACTAGGATATAAATTTATGTGAGGCTTTGTGTACCTCTCTCAGATAACACTAGGATATAAAGCTATGTGAAGCTTTGTGTCTTCTCAGCTAACACTAGGATATACAGTTATGTGAAATTTGTGTCCTCTCTCAGCTAAACTAGGATATAAAATTAAAATGATTATTTGTGTTCTCTCTCAGATAACACTAGTATAGAAAGTTATGTGAGGCTTTGTGACCTCTCTCAAAATAAAAACTAGGATATAAAGTTATGTAAAGATTTTGTCCTTTCAGCTAAACACTTCTATATAAGGTGGTGTGACGCTTTGTGTAATCTCAGCTAAAATTAGATTATAAATTTATGTGAAGCATTGTGTATTCTAAGCTAACGCTCTGATAAAAATCTTGTGACGCTTTGTGTCCTCTCAGCTAATACTGGATAAAAGTTAAGAGAATCTTTTGTCAACTTTCAACTAACACTAGGATATAAAGATTTGTGAAGCTTTATGTCCTCTCAGCTAACACTAGGATATAAAGTGGTGTGACGCTTTGTGTCCTCTCATCTAACACAAGAATATCAAGTTATGTGAAGCTTGTGTACTCTTTGCTAACACTAGGATATAAAAAAGGGGTGACGCTTTGTGTCCTCTCATCTAACACTAGGATATAAAATATGTGAAGCTATGTGTGCTCTCAGTTTACACTGAGTTTTAAGGGGGTGGGGACGCTTTGTGTCCTCTCAGCTAACACTAGGATATAAAAATTATGAGAAGCTTTGTGTCCTCTCTCAGCTAACACTAGTATATAAAGTTATGTGAAGCTTTATGTTCTCTCAGCTAACACTAGGATATAATGTTATGTAAAGATATGTGTCCTCTCTCAGCTAACACTTGGATATAAAGTTATGTTAAGCTTTGTTTCCTCTCAGCTAACACTAGCCTATAAAGTTATGAAGCTTGTGTCTCTTCTCAGCAAACAATTGGATTAAAAGCTATGTTAAGCTTTGTGTTCTCTCAGAGAACACTAGGATATACATTTATGTGAAGCTTTATATCCTCTCTCAGCTAAATCTAGGATATAAAGATATTTGAAGCTTTGTGTCCTCTCTCAGCTAACACTAGGATAAATAGTTATGTGAAGCCCTTTTTTCCTCTCAGCTAACACTACGATATAAGGTGGTGTGACGCTTATTGTCCTTTCAGCTAACTCTAGGATATAAAGTTATGTGAAGCTTTGTTTACTCTCAGATAACACAAGGATATAAAGTGATTTGAAGCATTGGATCTTCTCAACTAACACTAGGATATAAAATATGTGAAGCTTTGTGTGCTCTCAGTTTACACTACGATATAAGGGGTGTGACGCTTTGTGTCCTCTCATCTAACACTAGGATATAAAGTTATGTGAATCTTTGTGTCCTCTCTCAGCTAACACTAGTATATAAAGTTATGTGAAGCTTTATGTTCTCTCAGCTAACACTAGGATATAATGTTATGTAAAGATATGTCTCCTCTCTCAGCTAACACTAGGATATAAAGTTATGTTAAGCTTTGTTTCCTCTAAGCTAACACTAGCCTATAAAGTTATGAAGCTTTGTGTCTCCTCTCAGCAAACAATTGGATATCAAGATATGCTAAGCTTTGTGTCCTCTCAGATAACACAAGGAATATAAAGTGTTTGAAGCTTTTTATCTTCTCAACTAAGACTAAGATATAAAGTTATGTGAAGCTTTGTATCCTCTTTCAGCTAACACTGCGATATAAGGAGGTGTGACGCTTTGTGTCCTCTCAGCTAACACTAAGATATAAAGTTATGAAAGCTTTGTACCCTCTCTGAGCTAACACCAGGATATAAAGTTATGTTAAGCTTTATGCCCTCTCAGCTAACACTAGGATATAAAATAATGTGAAGCTTTGTGTCCTCTCTCAGCTAACACTGGGATATAAATTTATGTGAAGTTTTGTGTCCTCTCAGATAACACTAGGATATAAAGTTATGTGAAGCTTTGTTTCCTATCTCAGCTAACACTAGGATATAAAGTTATGTTAAGCTTTGTGTCCTCTCAGATAACACTAGGCTATAAATTTTTCTGGAGCTTTGTGTTCTCTCTCAGCTAACACTAGGATATAAAGTTATGTGAAATTTTGTGTCCTATCAGCTAACACCAAGATATAAATTTATGTGAAACTTTGTGTCCTCTCTCAGCTAACACTAGGATATAAAGTTATGTGAAGTTTTCTTTCCTCTCTGCTAACACTACAATATAAGATGTGTGACGATTTTTTCCTCTCAGCTAAAACTAAGATATAAAGTTAGTGAAGCTTTTCGTCCTCTCAACTAACACTACAATATAAGGGGTATGACGCTTTTGTCCTCTCAGCTAACACTAGGATATAAAGTTAGTGAAGCTTTGTGTCCTCTCAACTAACACAAGGATATAAATTGATTTAAGTTATGTATCTTCTCAACTAAGACTAAGATATAAAGTTATGTGAAGCTTTGTGTCCTCTTTCAGCTAACACTGCGATATAAGGTGGTGTGACCCTTTTTGTCCTCTCAGCTTACACTAGTATATAAAGTTATGTAAAGCTTTGTGTCCTCTCCCAGCTTACACTGGCATATAAATTTATGTGAAGCTTTGTGTCCTCTCAGATAACACTAGGATATAATGTTATGTGAAGCTTTTTTTCCTCTCTGCTAACACTACAATATAAGGTTGTGTGAACGCTTTTTGATCTCTTAGCTAACACTAGGATATAAATTTGCGTGACCTTTGTGTCCCTCTTTAGCAAAACACAAGGATATAAAATTATTTGAAGCTTTGTGTCCTCTCAGCTATCATTAGGATATAAAGTAGTGTGAAGCTTTGTATCTTCTCAGCTAACACTATGATAAAAGTTATGTGAAACTTTTTTTCCTCTCAGCTAGTACTACGATATAATTTGGTGTGACGCTTTGTGTCCTCTTAGTTAACACTAGGATATAAAGTTATGAGAAGCTTGTGTCCTCTCTCAGTCAACACTAGGATATAAAGTTATGTGAAGCTTTATGTTCTTTTCAGCTAACACTAGGTTATAAAGTTATGTGATGCTTTATGTCTTCTCAGCTAACACTAGGATATAAACTTGTGTGATGCTTTATGTTCTCTCTTAGCTAACACTAGGATATAAAGTTATGTGAATCTTTATGCCCTGTCAGCTAACCCTAGGATATAAAGTTATGAGAAGCTTTATGTCCTCTCTCAGCTAACACTAGTATATAGAGATATGTGAAGATTTAAGTCATTTCATCTAACACTAGGATTTAAAGTGGGGTGACGCTTTGTGTCCTCTCACTTAACACTAGAATATATATTATGTGAAGTTTTATGTCCTCTCAGTTAACACTAGTATATAAAATTTGTTGACGCTTTGTGTCCTCTCAACTAACACTAGGATATAAAGTTATGTGACACTTGTGTCCTCTCAGCTAACACTAGGACATAAAGTGATGTGAAGCTTTGTATCTTCTCAGCTTACACTCGGATATAAAAATATTTGAAGCTTTGTGTGCTCTCAGCTTACACTACGATATAAGGGTGTGTGAAACTTTGTGTCTCTCACTAACCCTAGATATAAAGTTATGTGAAGTTTTTTGCTCTTAGCTTACACTAGGATATAAATTTATGTGAAGCTTTTTGTCCTCTTAGCTAACACTAGGATATAAAGTGGTTTGAAGCTTTGTATCTTCTCAGCTAACACTAGGATATGAAGTTATGTGAAGCTTTGTGTGCTCTCAGCTAAAACTACGATATAAGAGGGTTTGACGCTTTGTGTCCTCTCAGTTAACACTAGAATATAGAGTTATGTGAAGCTTTGTGTCATCTCTCAGCTAACACTAAGATATAAAGTTATGTTAAGCTTGGGTTCTCTCAGAAAACACTAGGATATAAATTTATTTGAAGCTTTGTGGCCTCTCTCAGCTAACACTAGGATATAAAGTTATGTGAAGGTTTATGTCCTCTCAGCTAACATTAGGATATAAACTAGTGTGAAGCTTTGGATTCTCTCTTAGCTAACACTAGGATATAAAGTTATGAAAAGCTTTTTGTCCTCTCTCATTCAACAGAAGGTTATAAAATTATGTGAAGCTTTATGTCCCCTCAGCTAACACTAGGATATAAACTAGTGTGAAGCTTTGGATTCTCTCTTAGCTAACACTAAGGATATAAAGCTATGTGAAACTTTATGTCCTATCAGCTAACACTAGAATAAAGTTATGTGAATCTTTGTGTAATCTCTCAGCTAACACTAGGATATAAAGTTATGTTAAGCTGTGTGTTCTCTCAGAAAACACTAGGATATAAATTTATGTGAAGCTTTGTGGCCTCTCTCAGCAAACACTAGGATATAAATTTATGTGAAGCTTTATGTCCTCTCAGCTAAACACTAGGATATAAATTTATGTGAAGCTTTGTGTCCTTCTCATATAACACTAGGATTAAAGTTATGAAGCTTTTGTCCTCTCAGCTAACACTAAAGATATAAGTTTATGTGAAGCTTTATGTCCTCTAAGCTAACATAAAGATATTATTTTATGTGAATCCTTGTGTCCTCTCCACTAACATTACGATATAAACTGTGTGAATCTTTGTGTTCTCTCTCAGCGAAAACCCTAGGATATAAAGTTATGTTATGCTTTGTGTCCTCTCTCAGCTAACACTAGGATATAAAGTTATGTGCAGCTTTCTGTCCTCTCAGCGAACCCTAGGATATAAAGTTATATTATGCTTTGTGTCCTCTCTCAGCTTACACTAGGATATAAATTTATGTGAAGCTCTGTGACCTCTCTCAGCTAACACTATGATATAAAGTTATGTGATGCTTTATGTCCTCTCAGCTAACACTAGGATATAATTTTATATGAAGCTTTATGTCCTCTTTCATTAAAACTAGGATATAAAGTTATGTGAATCTTTGTGTCCTCTCTCAGCTAACACTAGGATATAAATTTATATGAATCTTTGATCCTCTCTCAGCGAACCCTAGGATATAAATTATGTGAATATTTGTGTCCTCTCTCAGCTAACACTAGGATATAAATTTATGTGAATCTTTGTGTCCTCTCTCAGCTAACACTAGGATATAAAGTTATGTGAAGCTTTATGTCCTCTCAGCTAACACTAGGATATAAAGTTATGTGAATCTTTGTGTCCTCTCTCAGCTAACACTAGGATATAAAGTTAGTTGAAGCTTTGTGTCCTCTCTCAGCTAGCACTAGGATATAAATATATTGAATCTTTGTGTCCTCTCTCAGCTAATACTAGGATAAATTTAGTTGAAGCTTTGTGTCCTCTCTCAGCTAACACTTGGATATAAATTTATTGAATCTTTGTGTCCTCTCTCAGTTAACACTAGAATATAAATTTAGTTGAAGCTTTGTGTCCTCTCTCAGCTAACACTAAGATATAAATTTATGTGAATCTTTGTGTCCTCTCTCATAAACACTAGGTATAAAGTTATGTGAATCTTTTTGTCCTCTCTCAGCTAACACTAGGATATAAATTTATGTGAATCTTTGTGTCTTCTCAGCTACACTAGGATATAAAGTTAGTTGAAGCTTTGGTCCTCTCTAGCTAACAATGGGATATAAAGTTATGTGAATCTTTGTGTCCTCTCTCAGATAGCACTAGGATATAAATTTATGTGAAGCTTTGTGTCTTCTCAGCTAACACTAGGATATAAAGTTAGTTGACGCTTTGTGTCCTCTCTAAGCTAACACTAAGATATAATGTTATGTGATCTTTGTGTCCTCTCAGCTAACAATAGGATATAAAGTTAGTGAATCTTTTTTCCTCTCTCAGCTAACACTAGGATATAAAGTTAGTTGAAGCTTTGTCTCCTCTACTCAGCTAACAATAGGATATTAAAGTTATGTGAATCTTTTTGTCCTCTCAGCTAACACTAGGATATAAAGTTAGTTGAAGCTTTGTTCCTCTCTCAGCTAACATAGGATATAAAGTTATGTGAATCTTTGTGTCCTCTCTCAGTAGCACTAGGATATAAAGTTATGTGAATCTTTGTGTCCTCTCTCCGCTAACATAGGATATAAAGTTATGTGAATCTTTGTGTCTTCTCTCAGCTAACACTAGGATATAAATTATGTGAATCTTTGTGTCCTCTCTCAGCTAACAATAGGATATAACGTTATGTGAATCTTTGTGTCCTCTCTCAGCTAACACTAGGATATAAAGTTAGTTGAAGCTTTGTCTCCTCTCAGATAGCACTAGGATATAAAGTTAGTGAAGCTTTGTGTCTTCTCACTAACACTAGGATATAAAGTTATGTGAATCTTTGTGTCCTCTCTCAGATAGCACTAGAATATAAACTTATGTAATCTTTGTGTCCTCTCTCAGCTTACACTAGGATATAAAGTTATGTGAATCTTTATGTCCTCTCTCAGATAGCACTAGGATATAAAGTTATGTTAATCCTCGTGTCTTCTCAGCTTCCCATGATATCATTTTACATGTCTATTACATGAACAGCCGGTATTTTTGTCTTTGCCCATTTATTGGGAATGTCTTTCAACACATCATCTTTACCTTCTTTTACAGGTAGTTTCTGTTTATTTCTTGCATTTAATTTTCACCTTTAATAAAAAATAGAATCTTAACTTAATATGAGGATATGAACATTTATTTTTTGCTACTATAAATCGGTAAGCTATTTAAAAGCCTTTGTTTATTAAAACGCCTAATTTGGTGTAAAAAATATCTAATGTGGTGAAAAATATATAATTAAGTATTTCCTAGCTATTTGAAAGTAAATGTCTGAACTTGAGGCTGTGAAATAGGTGCAAACAGGGTCACATATAGTTGTTGAGGCCCAGGTGATCAAGAGTCTTATCACCTAGATTAGATTTAGCTTAGATTACTAACCTGGTAAATCATCAACAACTACATAGAAAGGAAAACTCAACATTTTCGTTTATAGTTGCTATAAAATGGGTTTTTTTATGTTAAATTTCACGTTTATAATATAATAATGTCATAGCAGGCAATAGATAAAATATAATCAGATAAAACCAACCGGTCTGTAACAATAATACACGAGTATTTGTTTTGTAAGTAAACCTTACTCATACAATGTGCCCATACGATAATTCCCCCATTTAAGACTTAGCAAATTCGTTATTCAAGAGACATCGTAAAGCAGTTTCACGGTTTTAAGAAAGAAATCTCAAACTGACGACTTATGGCGTCACCTTACAATATACGAGACGGCCGTTTGGGGGGGCAATGGGTTTGGGGGTCCCATCGGTAAAACAAAAAAATTTTATTTTCCTAAACTTTTTTTCCACCCCCCTTCTCCCACCTTAGGGGGAAACATTTCCCTAGACTAACTTTCAACACCTTTTTTTAATTATCCCCCCCCAAAAACACAGGCCTTTGCCCCAAACGTATTATAAGACGCGGTGAAAACCAACTCAAAAAGTTTTTTTAGGAGACTTTCACCATACTTTTTTGTGTTTATTGGAATAAAGTGGGGCAAGGGAAATTCTAAATTAAACAAATTCTTTTTTCACGGAAAAATCAAACCCCTACTATTTTTTTATTTTTAAATGCAAATTAATAATTATGACTATAATAAAAACATATGATTTGGGCTAGGGGGAGTACTATTTAAAAAAGTATATTAAAGTCTATTTTTTTAAAACCTATTTTTAGAAAAATTTAGTCTCATTTTTCTTTTTTTGCTTTTACGTTTCTCTTATGCTTTTTTTCAAATTTTTGCTTTTAACAAAGTAAAACAACATTAGTTTCAGGGTGTACTTTTTAAAATCTTTTGTCCCTTTTGGGTAATAACATTTCCGCCAATTCTGAAACTTTTCTCTCGAAAAAAAATTTTGTGAAAACCAGGGGAGGGAAAATTTAAATGGGCGAGTCAAAACCTTTTTTTAATTTTTTTTAAAGTCGTAGGCTATGTGTTGGTTTTTGAAACTAACTATTTTGGGGAAAGGTATCATGCTACCTAAAAAAAGTCAAAACCCACTGCGTGTTTAACGATAGGGAAAATAAATAGGGGCAAAGGGAATATATGGACGGGGAAATTTTAAAAAGGACGGTGAAAACAAAAAAACCGGGCCCTAAAGTAAGATAGTCAATTTTAAAAACAATGTAAAAGGGTCATCTAATTTATCTCATCCATTTTTTGAAAAAGGGAAATATAATGATGATTTCCGTTTTTTACTATTGAATCTAATGTCAAAAATGAAAAAATAGAGGGGGAGATAATCGGGGAAAAAAATTAAAAAAAAAAAAATTTAAAAAACTTTTTGTTGAAAAGTGAACCAACAGGGATGGCATTTTAATGGCTTGTTTCCTTTTTTTAAGCTCTTTTGGGGGGCTACTTATTTCTTCCCACATTAATTAGTAAAAGCGGCTCCCAATAACTAGAAAAATTTTTAAAATTTCCCAAATAATACTAAATTTAAAACGGAAATTAAACCCATTTAAAAAAATTCATTTTAAACATTTTAAAAAACATTTTGCCCAACCCCCCCAAATTTTTCATTTTTTTCTGACTAACAAAATTTATTTCAACTTCCAAATTTAAACACGTTCAAAATATAAAAATATTTTAAAAATAAAGTAATTTAATTTTTTGCTTTAACCCTTTTCAAAAATTTTATTATTAAATATAACAAAAATAAACCTCGAGGGCTTTTTGTGGAGTTAGAAAAACAAAAATTTCTTAAATTTAGTTTTGGGAAAAATTTTGGGTTTTTCCTTTCATGTTATTTTAAGGCATTGCAAATTTTATATTAACTTTTAATTTTTTAAAAAATTTTACTTTTATCATCATGAACATCTTTGACCGACCCCTTTTTTCTCGGAACGCGTTTTTTTGATACAAAGGGGGTTCCGGGTTCGATTCCCGGGTTGCCCAGAAAATTAATTATTAATGAAAACATGGGCTTACCCTTTTCACATTGATAAATTTGGGTCTGTGAATGGAGTTAGTAGGGGTTTCCCGGGACCATAGACCAAAATGACCCCGGGAAAAATTTCCCTTTTTGCGAAAAATATTTGGGTGGGTAGTTATCCCCCGGGGACGCCCCTTTTTTTTCGATTTTGGGGGTTTGAGTTTAAAACTTAACATCCCCCTGTAAACATCCTGTTGCTCGTTTGTCCTTTTTAAAACTTTTTGGAAGGAAAACTTCCCCCCCACGTCCCCCAAACCCGGGGTCAAGACATGTTTAAATTTATAATTGATGATTTAAAGGTTTGATATTTGATGATTTTGGGGAAAAGGTTTAATGCGTAGACAACCCGCCCCTCTCCCAAAACCCTAAGCCCTGTTGAGTTGCTTGGCGGGGGCATAGAATCTAAAACAAAAATCCCTGGCGAAAAAGTAGGGAAAATTTTATTTTCCAATACAACGTTTCTTTAAAACCCCCCTTACGCTAAAGGGTCAAAAACACTTTTCCCCTTCCGCTAACGGGGCCAAAAAACTTTTTGACGTAACATTTCCCCCTTCCGCTAACGGCACAAAAAAACTTTCTCCCCCAGAACCCCCCCCTTCAAACCCTTTCCACACCAACCCTCCCGGGTCAAAACAACCCCCCCCTTCAAAAACCCCTTCCCCGGGCAACCCCGTTCCGGGTTCCGGGAACACCCCCCCCCCCCCCGCCCATTGCCCAGACCATTTTTTTCGCAACAAAACCCTTTGGGGGGATATTTCCTTTTTTTAGCGGGTTTTTTTGGAAACCCATCTGCGCACTGCTGGGGTTTCAAGTCACTAACCCACCTTTTCCCCCGTGTTCCGCAATTTTTTATTGCTTTGGGTGATCGATAATTGGGGAAATTGCTATATTTAAAATTAAAACAATCCCTGGCGAGTAATTAAATTAGGGGCAACAAACCCTTTGGGGAGGAATTCTTAAAATCTCCATCAGGACTTTTTTAAAACCCGTGTTTTTTCGTTTGCGCGATAGTGGGGCCTTTGTTTCCCGCCACCGTTTTCTAAATCCAATACCAAACTACACCTATGATTGTTGTATGCAATATTCCCTGTAACATTTTAAATCCACCCCAAAAGTATGTCTACTGGTTCCGGGGTTCAATTCCTGACACGGGTTGAAAAAAGTTGCTTTCAGACGGCCCGAGAAAAAAAACAATGCTGTTTTAATTTTAATTTTTTATACTGGGGTTTTTATTGTCAAGTAGAAAATTATTTAATTGCGGCAAACGGGTTTTTTCTTTCTTGCTTTCGGGCCCCTAGATGGGATCCCAAAGCATTTTAGGGTTTAAAAGTAAGGTTTCAGGGGAGTTTACAAATAATAAATAAGTTTAAAGTAAGGTTTTTTTTTAAAAAACTTGTTGAAAAATTTATCAACGCCAACCATGTGATAAATTTTAAAAAAAGTCCAAACCCCCATATTCACACGTAATCAGGGGGATTTTGCAGTAAAAAAATAATTCTAGGGTGGAAAACAAATAAAATTCTGCCAAAAACTCACTATTTAACTAAATTTTACGTTAAGTCATGTGATATACAAACTTAAAATTTTTAAAAAGTCAAATTCCCATTTCATACGTCAAGTACTTTACATCACAAAGGGCCCCAAATAATATTTGCTGGTTTTAAATTTAAATTGCCCGATTGTCAAAATAAAAAAATTTTAAGAAAAAGTTGTTAATATTTAAGGGAAGGTTACAATTCAAACACGGGATTCAATACTTGTGATAGTGGCCAGATTTGCGTGGAGGAGAGTTTTTTAAAAACCCCAGAATAAAGTTCAACCCCTTTTGGGGGTGTAAAAAGTTTGAAAACCCCCAAAACCCGCTACCAAAAACCAATTTTTTTACCCGACATGGATTCGTTTTAAAAACCCCCCCCCCTTTAACTTGGGCAAAAACCCCAAAAAAAAATTGGGGCCCTTTTAAAATATGTTTTAGTATTTTAAGGGAAGGGACAAGTTTACACACGTAAAATAAAAGCGCGAGGGAAGTGCACCCCATTTGATGGAGGGGGAAAAAGGGGTAACCTCCCGGGGGCTGGGTGAAGGGAAACCCATTATTATAAAGGCCCTGGATTTGTTTAGCAAAAATTTTTAAAACTTTTTTAATCTTTAAGACTTTTTTCCCCCCCGTATTTAAGGCTAAAAAAAAGGGAAAGTATATCTGGGAAATGGAAAACGATTAATGAGGGATCAAACCCCGCCTTGCACACACAAACTCTTTTACATTTTTTTGCACCGCGTTTTTATGCGCCCAAGTGAACCCAGGGAGAGTGTAAAAGTTCACCCAAGGGGGATTTGAACCTAAAAATCAACACGGATATGGTTTGCCCGTACATACCCCGCGCAGGGTCACAAGTCAAACAGGAATTTTATTGAGGAGGGGGTAAAAAGGGCCCCCATTTTTCCCGATCTTTAATAAACGGATTACTTTTACCCAAGATCAAACGTTAGTGAGTCTTTTGGTTTTAATGTCAAGATTTTAAAAAAGGGGAAATTTTTCACGCCCAAGGGGGGGTTAACCCGGGGTGGTTTTTAACCCCCGGGCTAAAAACACTTCGTTTTAACCGGTTCCACCCCCTTTGGGCACTAAAATTTTTCCGTTTGAGGAAAAATTGTTTTTCGGGGTAAACAAACCCTAAGGGGTTTTCATAACTTTTTTACAAATGGGTTTTTCTCAGAAATTATTTAACCAGAGCTCAAAAAGTTCCCCCAATGTTTACATGTCTCCTAGCAGTGCCCCGGGTTTTTGATGTTAGGGAATTCTGGATGGGTGGTTTTTTACTCCCCTGCGGGGGTCCCCTTCTAGGGTTTCCCCATGCCAGATACACTTTGAGGTTTTTTTCCCCCCCATTCTTTTCACTATCAAATGGGGTTACTTTCCCTAAAAACCGTTTTCTTAATTTTTGTACCCAAAGTATTCGAGTTTTTGAATCACGTCGGGTAAAAAATAAGGTTTTGGGTTTTCCCAAATTCAAGGTTCCCCGGTTTCTTTTGGGTTTTTTAATGGGGGAATTTTTACTTTGGAGTGGGAACTATCTATGGGGTTTTTCAAAATTTCATTGTAAAAAATTTTAAAACCTACACGAGGTAAAGGGTTTTAAATCTTGAGATTTCTGGTTTGCCGGGAACAAAAAAGGGTTTAGTTTAGAATCTTCCAAAGTGCTTTTGGGGGGGGGAGGGGGGCCCACCCCCTCTTTCTCTTCTTTACTGATGTGGGCTCACTTCCTCCAAAACAAAAACCCTCCCATATCAAAAAAAATAAAATTTTACTAGATAAACTTTCCCCAAATTTCCCGGGGCAGGGAGTAGTCAATGGGGGTTTTTTCCAACCCCGAAAAGTGCCAAATTTTGATTACCCCAAATGGACAATGTTTGGGAACCTCCCCAATGAAAAAAACAACCATAAAAAAGTAATTTTTTAACAATCCTTAAAAACAGGCGAGTAGGCAAAAAACCCTTTCGAAGATAATATATTACATTTACCAATTTTAAATGTTTCCACAGTTTCTCCTTCAAACCCTCCACTTTCCCAAAACCCCTAGGGGACATATTAGGAAAAATTTGAATCTACAAAATTCCCCGCAGCCCTTTCAAAACCTTAATTTTGGGCAAAAACCTTCTCCCAGATATTAATTGGGGCCCGTCCCGGGGTTTTAACCCCGCGGGGATTCGACGAGCTTTAAAACCTGGCCAGGGGGCCCGTGGCACAAACGTCGTTTTGGGCCCCATAAGGACAAATTTTGAGCGATCAAAAAAACTTTTCCCAGAATTTATTTTAATTTTTTGGTAGGAGAAAAACATTTTTAATTTGCATTGGGATATTGTGCTTTTGCCCCAAAAATTTCGGGTTACCATGTGACACAACAAACAGGAAGAACAGTTGGGAACAAAAGTTACTAAATTATAGTTCTAAGTCTAAGCTTTGGGGAAACCAAAATGTTTTTAAGAAAAACTACGCTAAAGATTTTAAAAATTGTTACCTTTCTACATGTTCAGCGTGAGTTTATTGGAGTAGGGGCGCACCTTATCATATCTGGGGTTTTTGGGGGGAGGGAAATTTGGGTTGGGCCTGAAGCACAGAAAAAGAAAAACACGGTCCTTTACCGGGGGTAGATGGCGGGGGGTTGGGAAACCCTTTTTGACGTTTTAAACGATGATGTCCCCCCGGGCATTTGCGACATGTTTATGCTAAATTTTTTAAAAAAAATACCCTATAATATGTTCAGACCCTTTGGAGGGGGAAATGTTTGAAACCCCGGGGCCCGCAAACCCTTAGACCCAAAATTTATAAAACCCGGAATGTTTATATTTCAAATTTTTACACAAAAACAAAAGAAGTGGGGGTTAGATATTAATGGGTTTTTTAATAATACTTTTTACGTAAATTTAGACATTATTTGGGGGGACGGATAAATAACCATAGTCACACGCTCCCTCAGAAAAAAAATGGTTTTTTTATTGCACCAAATTTGGTTTCCCCTGTAAATTTTCGGGAAGATTTTTAAAAATTGCCTCACTTTATAGGCCCCGTGTTCGAACTCCAAACCCATTAGTTTTTTTTTAAAAAAATTTTTTTTAAACTAACTTTCTAAAACTATCAGGTGTCTAGTTCACCTAAAAAGGTGCATGTAAGCCCCACTGTATTCAATATCTTGTGATAGCGTACCCGAATCTGCAGGGGAGGGAAAAGTTGTTGTTCACACAACATACAGGCAATGCCCGCCTAGGTAGTTGCACTGTATGTGAAACTTCTCTAAAATATGTTGGAAGATGGCAACATTGTTGTGACTTTAGATTGATCCCCAAAGAGAAAGAAATTTTATCCACAATGTTTGAAAACGCAGTTCTAGATAGAGAATGTTATTTAAAAATTGTATTATTTTTAAGTTTACTTTTCTGATTTTTGAAAATTTTTTATTTTTTAAAATAAATGGCTAAAATTTTATTTAAAATTTTTATCTTAATTATTTTGAGAAAAAATTACCACGAGATATTTACTGATTAATGGTTTTTGAAACTTCTGTTAACACTGTATTATATTTATTATTGAGAAAGCATGCACAATTGTGTCGTGGTAATTATTTTCTATTTTTTCCCTTTTTTACATTATAACTTTATTAAATAGGCCTATATGGGTCGTTACAGCTATGACTGCAATTATTGCATAAAATGTTTTTTAAAGCTTTTTATTGGGAATGATCTATATAATAAGCCCTCACTCACTTTCTATTTAAAAAGTTTACTCATCAAGGCTATCAATTTACTTAGATATTTAGTTTTTGGTATGTAATTTGAATAAAAACGTATAAGCTATTTTCCCTCTCCTTTGCCCCGACGAGAATTTAAAATAAATCCTCTCCCAAAATCTCTATCTATTCGTTGCACCAAAACCACTCAAGTAATGATTGAGCTGATATTATTTTAAACAAAGAAAAATTTATTTTATTTACAGCTATACAGAACTCATGGTTCCATGGTGATGTAAAAAGTGAATATTACATATGGACCACTGCCCACACAGAAGAAAAAGATGGAAAATTCACTAGGAAAACTGGGTTTTAGCCTGGCTATTTTTTTTACCAGCATCTTATTCCCTAGAGGCTATTTAACATGACTGTTTGTTTGTCAACATTCTGTTCAGTCATTCCCTTTCGTAATTTCTATTAACGGGAAACGGGCTAATCAAACATATAATAAGTATTAAGATATATGTTAGAGAGAATGATAAAGTTTGATAGTGAAAAGAGAGGTGGTTTGAGTGTGTGATTGTGTAAGTTTGTGGATCAGTGTGAAAATGAGAATGAAGTTTGAGAAACGGGGTGAAAAATACTGAGAAGAGCAACTGAGAAAGATCGAGTGAGTGTGAGCAGTGATAGAGATTTTGTTTATGTTTTAGAGAGAGAAATATTGGGTGACGAGAGAAAGTATGTCTAAGAGGAGAGAGAATGTGTGTAGTAGGAGAGAAAGAGTGGGGTGTGAGGAAAGTGAGAGAGTTGTGAGAGATATTGTGTGAAAGCGAGAGAAAATGTGAGGCATGTGAAAAAGGTTTGAGAGAGAACGTTAGAGAGAGAAAATTGGGCATAGAGAGAGTTAAAGAAAGAGAAATTAAGAGAGCGAGTTTGAGAGAGAGTGGGTTTGAAAGAGAAAGTGAGTTTGAGAAGAATTTAGAGAGGGGTGTTTGGAGAGAGAGAGAGAGGAGAGGGAGAGAGAGTTGGAGGAAATTAGAGTGAGATTAAGATTGAGGTGGAGAAGTTTGAGATAGAAAAAGTTTGTGAGAGAGCGTTCAATAGATAGAAATTTCGAGAGAGAGAGGGTTTTGATAGAAAGCTTAGGAGAGAGTATAATAAAGATAATAAAAGATAATTGTGTGATAAAGAGTGTATTTGAGGGTAAAGAATGGTGAGAAAGAGGGATAGAGTGTGAGAGAGAAAATGAGAAAAGATCATATTAGATCGAGAGTTTGATTGAGTGTGTGTGTGTGTTTGTGTGTGCGTGTGTGTGTTTGTGAGAGAGAGAGAGGGGAGAGTGTGGGGACAGCTTAGATAATCTGATAGAGAAAGAGAGATAAAATGCAAAAATATAGATGCGGTACTTACACATTAGGGTACTTTGAAAATTGAAATATAATTCCTTCAAAATTAATTACCACATGGAAAAACTAAAACTCACTGTATTTGTAAGAATGTAAAAAAGGGGGTACACAAAAAATTACTTTTAAATACCATCCTCAAAATTAGTTGGGAAATTGAAAACATAAACTAAAAGTATTTGTGTTGTTTTACTATTTGCTAAAATGAACATCAAAAACCCATTATTTGAATAAAATTAACCTTAAAACCCATTATTATAAAAAAAAAAACTCTAATAGGTAGTTAAAATTGATTTTTTAAAAACATTATTCGAGATCATTTTATCGTTTTTTAACTTATAATACATACCTAAAATACATCATTTTAATCATGCGTGAAACAAAAACGTAGACAATATTTTTCACGAACTTAAGACTTAACCTTTTAATCTAGAATTATGCTCAATATTATTGATTAAAAAGGGGAATGAACGATAAAAAATTCCAATAAAAAATAAATTTTCCCAATTTAGGATTTCAATTTAGATGTTTTATGAACAGCATTCAAAGAGAATTTATCCAAAGAAAAAAAGTAATATGTTTTGGACCAGCAAATAAAGATTTAGTTATTATTTTTTAACCAAAGAGATATTTTTATTTAGAGATTAACAGCATGCAGAAAAAAACGGTTTTCATGGTGACTAAACAAAGAATGATAAAATGAAAAATTTTCTGTGAAAATTGGATTTCGTGAAAAATACTACTTTCCCGACATCCTGGACTCCTAACCGTAATATGAGTGGTCGTTTGTCAAAATTTGTTTAGTAATTTCCTCGTAGTTCTATACCGGAAAAGGACTTATCAAATTATATATAAGGATTTTCTCTCCAATTCTAATCTATTACTCCCAAATTTTTAAACTATGAACTATTGTATACATTTTTCACTACCAGCCAACAGTGGTTTTTGGACTGTTGGCGTTTTAGGAAAGAGAAAATTAAATTCATTTTTATTATCTCATATCTATTTATAAAAAGTTTTTACAAATTAATTATCGTTTATTAATCTGTTTTTAATTATTGTTATTTAAACACACATTTAGATACCATTTCTGAAAGTGTTCGTTACATTTATTATTAAAAGGTGTTCTAGAGAAAATAATTATAGTAGTTTTACGTTATAATATTATTGTTATTTAATAAAAGATTGTTTGACTGACAGCGTGCACATTGAATATACAAACAGGAAGTGAAGCAACGACAGTGTCGCCCCAAGTGTTCATGAAAGAAAGTTAAACATACATAGTGTGTGATAGAAAAAATTAGCCCAAAAATAAATACATCTAATTCAAATAAGACTATGTAGCAAATTTTAAAATAGCTTAATATATAATTTATAAACATATAGAAGCTAGGGAAATCAACGACATTTATTGGCTTAATTTAGAATCGCCTTTAGACCCAAAAATACTTTTTTGATGGTTGGGTTGGAATGATGATAATTTTATCTGGTTCCTGATTAGAATCATAATATGGATAGTCATAGATTGGTAAAAGTACCAGATGATCAACTTTAAAAAAGGTTTTCAAATTTTTCCTTTTGAGTATTTTCCTTTTGCTTTGTGTGAAATTTATTTATTTATAAGGGGCCATAGTTATGTTAAAATAAATGTTCATACAAATCAGAATCATTTGGATTAGCTTGATTTTGTTGAATTGCTGAAATTTTTAATAATCTGTTTTTAATTTAAAGTGGGATGCTCTTACCTCAACGCTATTTCTAATGTTAAAAAAACCACAGATATGACTTTTTTTGAAAAGATTATTTAAAATTTCACATTAAGATAAACAGGGTTACGTTATATCCATCAAATCTGTCATTAGAGGGACAAGAAGGATTAGATAATTAAGATTTATATGGAATGGTAAATGATGATCATTTAACTATGAGGATAACCAAAAAAAACTGTACAATCTGGATACTTTTGATGACGAGAATCAAAGTAAGAACTATAGTTTTTTGATAAGTTTTAAATAAGTTTAAAACTATTAGAATGATAATAGATTAATGTGTTTTTTCAAAACCTTAGAACAGTGGTTGGATATCTGGTGTTGCTGATAACTGTGCTATGGACCTGCACTCGTCTTGCATCTTCCCGAACCAGGAGTTGATCCTGCTTCAACAAGGTGACTTACTAATAGTCAACAAGGTGACTTACAACTAGCAACAAGGTACTTTCTAATAGTCAACAAGGTAACTTTTTTAAAAAAGTGGTGTTCTTGTATTTAACGGTGATTAAACTATAACAAGGGTTTGCCCTATAACAAAAAGTTTCAACGGGGTACTTCGTTTTGGGCTTTTAACATGGCCAATTATTTTTGTTAACAACGAATCATTTAACGAGAAGTATTTTATTTTCTGTTTTAATTTTTCCAACCTCCGCCAAGTAAAACCACATATAATTTTATTTGGTTATTTATTTCTTAAAATAAAAGGTTATTTATATCATATCTTTTATTGGTCAAAAAATTAGTTAAATCATATAATTAAAATGATATTTAACTGGGCCCACTGACCTGGGAGGGTCAAGGCTAAGTGAAAAGTTAAAAGTTTATTTAGAAAAATAATTGGGTAGTTTGCTGACCAAACAGTGGTTGTGACGGGTTCAAGTTTTGTTTGTGTTTGTTTTGAAAGGGGTTTTAAAATTTAATTACTATGTAACAATATTAACAGTTAAAACAATATTAAAAAACAGTGAAACATAAAAGGGACAAAGTATAACAAACACGCCCAAGGGCTCTGAAAAGGACACGAAAAAGGAAACAAAACAACACAAAATTTTCTTCCAAACCCCCAGAAGAACCCAATTTTCCCCTGGCCCGGGCTTAATATTTCTAAAAAAGGTTGGGGTTCGAGGAAATGAATATAAAAACCCAGCCGTGCCCAGTAGGGGGGGCCAGGACCGTAAATAAAACCCAACATTTAAGAGATAGGGGAGGGGCAAAAGGAAAAAAGAGGAAATAAAGGGTTTTTGATTACTAAAATTACCACTTACATCCACACTCTGTTTTAATTGTATATCAAAAATTAATTATAACTAAAAAGTAATTAAGTAAAAAAAAAAGAACCCTTTAAATCAAGTCTGTAATTTAAATTTTAAACTAATAGAGCACACAAAGATGTAAGAAATTGAAAAAAATTAAAACTATAAAACACCAATAACTACTCAAATATTTAAAAACAGTCACAAAAATGTTCATTAACACAGTAGTTCACAATAACAAAAAATGTCACTTGCCCCACACACGATTACACGGCGGTGACCCGCTATACACAAACGACGGGACCGCTGACCCACCCACAGATGCGCCGACCTGCTCGCTGGTCACTCTGGTTCACACACTTGACCGAAGCCGGTACAAAACACCCGGGCACATGGGGAGCTACACCTATAGACAGAACATAAATGTAGTGAATTAGTGTAAATTAAGTTGTGTTACTTTTTAATTTGTGTTTAGCCTTTTTATTTGTTCCTTTCTTTCCATGCCATCCATGAAAAATTAATCTAAATTTTAAAGTTCATATTGAAGCGAATACTTTGACGTATGCTCCTTGGCATTTAAAAAATTAAGGGGGAGCCTACAGCTTTTGGGAACACTTTTGTTTGGTGGGTTTTAAAATATTCGGTTAATTATGTATTTTCATCGTTTTTTAAATCATACAATCTCAAACTAAAATGGTTTTGTAGTTTGTTGAAAATGTTTATTTTGTAAAACTTCATTCTTAAGTAATTTTCTATTATATTTATGTTATCGTCCTTTTTACATACTGATTATATTTTAAGCATGCTTGTGCAATACATTTTTATTTCTACAGGTGAATTTAAAAGTGAGCCAAAATCCACGGAGAAACATCTAAAGAAATACTTATCGAAAAAAACTCTTTTTCTGTCAAATAATTGATAATTGTATATTTTTATTGTTTTTTAAATGTTCTTCTATGAATAGATAGTAGATATTAAAGAAAATTGAGATTTCCCTCCTAGTTAAATAAAAAGGAAAATAAGTAGACTTATAAAACTATTTGCCCCTTTTAAAGGGGTTTACTAAAAATACTTTAACTTATATTTGGGTATAGGTACGTTTCTATATTTTTGAGAAAAGGGTTACTGTGCGGCCTTCCATTGCCAAAAGGTTGCCCACCCCTGGACTACACATGAAAAACACTATTTCAAATATTTAATAATCCACGACTTTGGTGTCTGACCTTGCACGTAACAAGACCAGCATGCTTGTTAAATAAGAAAGTAAGCTTTCATCCGATACCCTGTACTTTCAGTGGAAACTGAAGCGATGTTGAAAACGTCTGTATCTCAATACTACGTTGCCTCGATGCTCTAGTGCTGGCGGAATAACATTAATTTGCAAAGCAGTTTATTTATCAATAGGAATAGCCAAAATTTTGTTGCAGCCTCTGATACGTTTACCCCAGAAGTATTTTATTTTATCCTCTTTTGGTGTGTTGGCCCTGGTACAAACAAATTTCCACTCTTCTATAGGCTATTAATTTCTCTATTATTGATATTATAAATTATTATTATTTCCTTAATAAATGAAATTATAAAGTAGTTAAAAAAAACTGCTTCTTGACCGCTTTCCCTAATGTCCCACTCTCGCAGTAGAGGTTCGAGTCTCAGTCGGGTGTACTGAGGGTTCCCCTCCCTTCCAAAAATCGTCCACTCTCCCTCCACAAAATGCTGTTACACTCCCTCTAATAAAAATTTTTTTCATCATTCCTTAAACCATCATATAATTATTACAAAAGCAAAATATTAAAAGGGTAGAAAGACGCGTTGCAAAAAAGATAATCAAATAAACATACAGTATTTATAAACAGTTTGCTCCTTTATAAACTATTACATTTCTAATCACGCCCTAGAAACTTTTTTAAAAATTGAGCCTCCTTGCAAACAGTTTAACTTCTATAACTTTCTTTTAAATCTTTAGTACCAAATTAACCTCTACCAAATAATGGTTTGTTTCGCACTGAATGTCCTTGAAATGTGCTTACGCCATACTATACGTCCTGTTAGCCTAATTACTTAAATGGACGTCATTTTAATACATTTTTTCCAAAATGAACGTCCTTGAAAACAGTGTGCTCTAAATCGAAACTGTTTAAAAACAGTGTACTCTAGATTGAATCTTCTTGCAAACAGTGTGGTTGTGTGCTCTAAATAAAACTTCCTTGTAAGCAATGTGCTCTAAATTTAAAAGTCCTTCAAAATAATATGCTCATATTTAAAACCCTTTCAAACCATGCGCTCTAAACTTAACGTCCTTTAAAATAGTCTTATCCAAATTTAATGTATTTGCAAACAGGTGTGCTATAAATATAACGTTCTTGAAAATAGTGTTCCGAATTGGCCTCCCTGAAAATAGTGTGTTCTAAATTTAACCCCTTTTGAAAAAGTATGCCCCCAAATTAACGTCCTTTAAATAGTGTGGTCCAAATTCAACAACATTTTAAAAAAGTTTGATCCAAATTTTAAAGCCCTTGAAAAATATTTTTTATTCCATCAGGAAGCGAACCACTATAAAGAAAGTTCATCTTTATAGTGGTTCGCTCCTGATTTATGCAATAAACGATTTTATGTCAGAATAAATGACCTGTAAACAGTTTTTTTCTTGACTAACGTCCTTATGATTGTTAAGGCCTAAGAATCAGTTTGTAACGGGTTTTTTTCCTCTGTTTTTCTAACCAGACAGTGTTCCTATCCAATCCCATTCGTCGCTGGATGCGATTCACGGCCCAGCCTCCTACAGCAGCCTCAGTAGAGGACCCGGATCCTTCTTCTCAGAGTTTTCGGGGGACCTGACCCACTTCTTCACTGCCGCCGGACCGTCTAAACAAGCGTTCCAACCCGCGGGGGCCGACTTCTCTCAAACACAGTCTGCAGACACGCACGGGTTGTCAGGTTGGCCTTTTGGCATCGTTCGCTACTCTTATTGATTATAATATGAGATACATTAATGTATGACTAATTTAATTTAAATAAAGTGTTAATAAATAGTTTGAAAAGCATAACAAGTAAACAAAGCTCTTCAATTAACTCACGGAAAACCTTGATCTTGGGTGGGGTGCAAGAGTATGGCCCGGGAAACCAATAGGTAACTATCTTCAACCATAATTTAAATAGGGAGTACATCACATTTACCTAACGGGTAGTAATCACATCAGAAAATCTTGAAATTATCCTTTACCGCATCCTCACTGCTGTTTACAAGATGGACGCCACACACAGTAGCAGAATGACAGAACTCAATTTTGTATTAGGGGAGAGTTGAAATGTTAACACCTGAAACCCTGAATTAATAACGGCGCCCGTTTCCCACAAAAAATCATTCCCTAAGGTAGTGTCATAAGGGAGGGACGGAATACAATATAAATTTCTTTTCATGAAATCCCATGATCTTAATGGCTAAACATACCTTTTACTGTGCTAACAATAAATTACCATTCCCCAAGTAAATGGTTTAGAGTCTACCTTTTCGATGACGACGTTACAAGGCTTACTTAAATTATTCAAGATTTCGGTATTGACAAAAGATCCACTGGAACCAGTTGTCCAGTAGCGCAAAACCGGGGTTTGACCCGATAGTAACCTTTACCAAAGGGAGGAGGGGATTACTTCGTTTATTACACTTACGCGCGGCGGGCCCTTATCACTACCACGCGTAACACGTTTCCCACTGACAATCGCGTTGGAAGTGTCCTAACTGGTGACAACGAAAGCATCTAACGCGTGACACGCCCACAAGTATTTCTGACCTAATAGCATTAAGTTGCCTCGGGGGTAGGGGGGGTTGCAGGAAGGAAATCATACATTGATGCAAATTATTCACTACAGGCGCGGGGTGGGGATCCAAATATTCTTTCTCAGCTAGTAGGAAAAACCCTTTAATGTTTAGATGCCAACAAATATAGTTCAGGCAAAGTGGTCGGGTTGTGTGAAAACACAAAATGCCCCCTAGTTAATGGGGATACGTTCTCAAGAATAACCTCCACGACTTCTCCCTCAGCCAGATTGAGGTTCAAAATCTCTGCGGCTTCAGAAATAGCTAGGATAAAAACCCTAAATGGTTCTTGGGGGCGTTGAAAACGCCGTACATGTTTCATACATAGTCTTTATTTCTCTCTTCTGGAGACTAAAGACTCTAAAATACGACTTCTCGCTACGCCCCAACTGAGACACAATTGTACATATTCAGAGACTAAATGAGCTAAAAAAAAAAACCGTGGCGTTCCCATACAAATAATGAGAAACTCTACGTCTACAAGTCTAAGTTTTGAAACTCTATTTGCTTCTAACAAAAATGTAAACAATACACTACAAGATTGCCCTCACAGACTGGCCAAAATTTAAGACTATCACTGGCAATTTTACT
This sequence comes from Timema cristinae, assembly GCA_039000515.1. NCBI lineage: Eukaryota > Metazoa > Arthropoda > Insecta > Phasmatodea > Timematidae > Timema > Timema cristinae. The sequence goes on from JBCFYV010000101.1 coordinate 112,610, forward strand.
CAGTGTTTTTGAGGGGGTAGTAATCGGATGACTTTCTAATTGGGGTCAAAGGGGGGCTAATGTGCTCAAATGACCTCCTCTAACTTTACAAATTTGACTTACACGGATCACTATTTTCCCGAGAAGGATGGCTAACAGTGTGGCTAATAAAAAAAATATCAGAGGCGTCCGACTTACAGATATTTCTGATAGCAGCGACCAAAGAACTCCTACCCTAGCATCAGGGGGGAAGAAATGTCTTCGCCTTGAGCTCCTGGCGAAGATCCACGGAATTGAGTCTGTAGCGTCCGATTTGCTGCTGGCCAAGCTTCCAGGTGCGGTTGGCCCCAAGGGGATGATTGAAACATGAAACAAAAGTTAATCAGCAATATTAGGTTGAACTCACCCATGCGCTCACTCAATAGCAGAGTGGGGCAGAATTTGAACCCTATTTATACCCTAAAAGCCTAACTTAGAGGTCTCAAAAACAAAAAAAATAATAATAAGTCAGCAAAATGAAAGAGTGTGCTGAGTGAGTGAAAATATCAGAAAAAGCTGGGCTAAACATAAACAATACCCAGCACACGCAATTAGGAACTATTGCTGACATCGTCCCCACGGTCACCCTCAACAATATATAACAATAAACAAGAATGCAACTATACCTCTGATTCGATTATCACACAACACTTTAGGTAGCATATTATATCTAAGGATGAACGTAAAAGGGATAAGTACAAATATTATCGTCAAGAGTTGTTTATTAAATATTCAAAAAATATAGACAATAATTTATTTGAATAAATAATCCCAAGAAAATTAGGGTATACAATATTTTGCAATCTTAGTATCATGTCATCATATGAAGGGTGCCAAACGTATAAGTGATTACCATCACTAATCACTCTAACAAAAATAGTAGTTAGGCAAAAACAACCTCAAATGACTCCTCAATTTAACCTCAACCTAATTGCCAATGTTCACTGATGGCGTCTGGTACTTTAAGTTCATGTGTGAACATTTGAAGTTAAACATTAATAGAACTACTCTATAGACGGTATCTAAAAAACTCATTAAAGTTCGATATGATAAAGATAAACCATAAGTCTCACAAGGAGTAATAATATAAACAACATTTCTAGATAAAATGCTTCCTAGTTAGAGTGCAAAGCTTAAGTACGTTATACTCGGAGTAAGCATTTAGTACTTAAAAAATATTGTCATCACCAATATTCTACTTTTGTTAAACTCCAAAGCTTAAGTCCATTAATACTTGACATAAATACTAAGCGCAAAGTTCAAAGTTTAAGTCCATTAATATTTGAAATAAATATAAGTGCAAAAGTAGTATTATTATAAACGATATCATTAGATATTTGATTTTTGTTAAAGTTCAAAGCTTAAATCCATTAATATTTGACATAAATACTAAGTGCAAAGTTCAAATTTTAAGTCTATTAATATTTGAAATAATTACTAAGTGCCGAAAGAGAATTTTGAAAAATAAAAGATTACGCCAAAAAGGAATTTTTCTTACATTATTAATTTCCGAAGCCTTCGATTGCTCAAGCGATTACCAAAACCAGTCCCAGAGTGGCACTTCACTCACACGATCACTCTTTTATACGGTAAAACACAGTCCCAGAACACGGAACGTGGGATGACCGGGGGGGAGGGGGGTTACCAAAGAACATAAACCAGGAGGTGGATGTTCTATGAGCGTCTATACTGCAGTGGAAGCGGAACTTTGGTACTGGCGAAGAGTTTCTTCTTTCCAACTGAAGATCTTTGGTTCGGGGGAGTCGTTGCTGAGCGTTTGAATAGGTGCGGCCCTCAGTATATCGTGGTTAGTCATCTTGTTCAGAGGTTGTGTTTCGATGGGCCTTTCGTGGTGTAGTCGAGCCAGCAGCAGATGGTGTCAGTTCAATTGGATAAGTCTGTTGTATTTGGTTTGGTTGTGGTTAGCTTGTGGCTAATGCTACAAAGGACATAATAGGAGAGAAATAGAAGACAACCTTGGAAGGGAACGTGCAGATAGCGAATTACGACTCCAGCTGAACTGTTAAGGAAGGTTCACATTTCGACCAGACTGAAGAAGAGGAAGGGTCTATTCGACGAAGACAACTTTGAGGAAGAACCAAGCTAGGAAATTCTTAACAACGTTACAAGCCCTTTTAAAATCCTGGAAGTCCTGAGTAAAGTTACAGTAATAATCGAACTTCCTTATCGCTAAATGGTAGTTAACGTAGAACGGCTTAACGCTTTTGTGTCTGGGAATCCAAGCCCAGTTCTGTTAACAGATCTAGAAGTAAGACCATGAGGAGAACAAGGAAGACACCCATCAGCCAGGAGGTTTATGGGAAACAGAAGATGTCTAGCCTTCGTGCCCCACCGCCGACATCACAAACCAAATGAGTGAAAGCTCACCCCGAGTCGCTTTCAAATCGGTATTCACTGAGACCTCTCTGAGAGAAAGGGAAGATGCAAACGCAGTGAAATATCCGTGTGTATTTTCTCGCAGCAAACAAGTGCTGAAAAATGTGTTAAAAAATATATTTTCTGTAATTTGTCCTATATTGTTGTTATATCATTTGTTGCTGTTTTGTATTGTGTACGTTAACTATTTTTCTAAGAGGTTTGATAATTATAGTACTTTTGGGGTTAGGAATGTTGATTCAAACCCAAACAGAACCAGTTGTTCAAACCACAGATTCAGGGAATTTGAATACATAATGAAGGTAATTTGCAATTAATTGTTTATGTACCATTGTTAATCAGGAAAGAAGTTTTTGAGCAATATGAAATCCATACTATTCCAGCAGTTTGGAATAAGACGTGAACTTATGTATAAGACAAAACATGTGAGCACTCTAGGTTGAAAAAAATCTACAGTTTGATTAGAAAAAAAAATTCTTTAAGCACAATGATCTAAGTCATATTTATAAGATTTTAACAGAAGAAGCTTTTTCTCTGATTACTTGATGTGGCAAACTTTTTGATTATTTATTCATTTGTGATTTTCTTGAGAAAGTAATTCTTAGATGATAATATCAAGAAGCTTGACGCCAAATTGTCCCCTAAGCTGCTTCTTAACTTGTTCTTTACAATCTTTAAACGTCTCATCGTCCTTTCTGCTGATAAACTTGTGACAGGTAATGGTACAGCATGGTATGTTGTTGAAATGATGTAATAACTTTCCCACTCTAAGTTAATAGTATAAGTGTTGTCATAGCATGAAACACTAAAATGTCTCTTAAACAATTTCAGATGTATTTTAAGTATGAAAAAATATTTATGACCAGGGCCCAAAAGTTGATGACATTGCAACTTTTTTTTGTGAAGTCGACCGCAATGCTAACTTATATATATAAACACATTTTATGACACTCTGATAACGATACATTTCTTTTATTGTACATTTCTTTAAAATTTCTATGGGTTTTTTACAGTTTAGAGTATTTTTTAGCGTTTTTACAGAATTTTGAGGCCTTTATTTTATCTGTTTTTACTCTTATCGTCCATTTTATATAATCTCTAGAATTATTTCATAAAAATAGTAACTCACAATTGGTAATGCACATATTCACAAATTCATTATTTGTATTTACTTAAAGCATTAATTTTCTCTTGTAATTATTAATAAGGCTGGACGTGAAACAATGAGTGTAGCCTAATGTTTTCTGACAGAGCAGTACTAAATACAAAAGAAATTAGGAAAAAGTACATATATTTTTAGAATTCTTATATTGTTTATATTTAAACGGAAAACCCCATTGCTGGACAACTGGCTAGCTTGGTATTTTAGGAATGTAAGGCTTTGTTTACCTCAGTGGTACAGTCACAATTGTTTAGAATGTGGCTGTTAGTTGAGGAGATCAGTTTAGTTTAGTTAGATCAGTGTCAGTTTAAATTGTATCTCTCAAGCTGGTTGACTTACTACTGGTGAGTTTTAACATGGACCTCGGCCGCGCAGGCAGGGGTGGAAAGAGAGGTGAGGGAGGGATACTCCCCTAGCAGTGACAACGTTCACTTATCCTTGAAATGGTCCGCGCATGTGCACATATTGTTTTGGGCCACTGCGTAGCCCCCAAGAGTTTAATTTTAAATCTGCTATACTTTCATATATTTGTATATTTCTAATTGAGCAGGATGCCGAAAATCAAACCATCTACGACAGTTAGTTAACGAGTTTGGTGAAACAGTTTTTCCCACTTATGGGAAGGTATTATTTTGTAAATTGTGCAAGTCAACAGTTTCAGCAGAAAAAAGGTTCTCTCTTACTCAGCATATTGGTCTTGAGAAATACAAGAGTGCTTTAAAATGGGCAGCAACAAAACATAGTTAATTAAAAGATTGCTGTTCCAAAGCGTTTCAACCTCTTAAACAAAATCATCTCAATATAATAAAGAGTTGTGCGAAGTATTGTTGTCAGCTAATATTCCAACCGGAAAAGTAAATCATTCTAAATGTCACGATTTTTTAGAAAAACAAACGAATAATTCTATACCCGATGAATTTACTCTGCGTAAAAGCTACGTGAGCTTGTGCTATGAGAAAACGCTATATAAAATACAAATCAGTGAGTGTGGGAAAGAAATCTGGGTATCAATTGATGAGACAATAAATGTAGAAGGCAGCTATGGTGGTAACATAGTTATTGGAACTCTTGAACTGAATACTATTGGTCAAACATTTCTCCCTAATACAGAAATCTTGGATAGAGCCAACCAGTCCACAATCAGCAAGTTGTTTGATAAATCCATGTTTCTGCCTTGGCCTGAAAGTATTAACCACGATGATGTTCTTTTTGTAAGTGATGCTGCACCGTAGATGATCAAAGCAGCAACTGTAATTAAAGCATTATATTCTAAAATTATTCACGTTACATGTGTCCCTCATGCAGTTCATCGAGTTGCTGAAGAGGTGAGAAAGAACTTTGGAAATGTTGACCAACTAGTGTCAAACGTTAAAAAAGTATTCTTGAAAGCGCCATCTAGAGTACTTGATTTCAAGATGGTGGCACCTGATGTACCCTTACCACCTCAGCCAATAATTACACGATGGTGCACATGGCTTCATGCGTGTTTCTATTATTGTGACCATATTTGTGTTTTGAAAACATCCGTGAACTGATTTGACAATGAAGAGGCCGTATCTATCAAGATTGCACAAGATATGTTATCATATCACAAAATTGAGGGAAACTTGGTGTATATCAAGTCTAATTTCAATAGTTTGACCGTAACCATAACAAACTTAGAAAAGAAAGGTGTGTCATTGTCTGACGCTAATGCTCTTATCACAACACTACAAGATAACCTCAAGAGAGCTTCAGGCAAAATTGGAGAAGCAGTGTTTGCAAAACTTCAGAATGTGTTGATAAAGAATTCGGGATTCAAAAGAGTGTGTAAAATTTCTGACATAATCAGCGCTAAAAGTGACTTTTTATAAGACATTCAAGTATGCTCCAATAACATCCGTGGATGTAGAGCGCAGCTTATCGAGGTACAAAAACCTCTTGGCTGATAATCGCCGATCATTCACACCTGATAATCTGAAGATGATCTTAGTTGTGTATTTCAATGCAGAATAAAATAAATCTCAGATGTTCTTTCATCTCTATATCATTCTCACATGCACACAAATGTTCTGCCCATTTTATTATTTTTAGTGGGCAGATTGGTTATACAACATTTATTAATTTATTTCTCCTTTTGCAGGATTTCCCCATTACCATAATCGAACAAGAATAATAATAATAATTGGATTTTAAATGTATTATTAATTTTTAAGAGCGTCTTCTTTATTTTTTAGGATACAAAATAGTGTTTTTAAGTGCATCTTTTTTAATTTTTAAGGGCATTTTTCTTATTTTTGAGAGCATTAATACACCATTTTAAGTGTTTTTTTTATTTTTAAGGGCATAAACTTCCGGGCCCTGTTTATGACAATATAAAACTTCTTATTAAATAATTATTTGCCCGAAAAATTTCCTCCTCCTCCCCTAAATTCTGATGGCGCAACTTGTGCCATGATCCCCCCCTGTGGGCACCCTGGTTTCTTCTGGTCTTAAATTCAAACACCAAAAAAGGTTTGTTTTCAAAGAGCTACAACGCTAAAATGAAATTTTTCTTGTGGCGTTTTAATTTTTCGGTTCACTACATTCCTCTAAATATAACCTTCCTCATCCCTAACCCGTTAACGTTATTAGTACCGAAGCGTATGAACCGAGTATATAGTATTACGTCACGGTAATAACAAAAAAACTTGTTATAGGTTTTAATAATACTCGTATGTAGGCTTAAGTAATTGTAGTTGTTTGACTGTGCTATTAGGTTAAAGTAACTTCCACGTATTAGTTATTGGTTAGTAATAAGCAGTATTGTAAGATTCTATGTTTGATGTCCAGTTTTTCCCCCGAGTTCGGGCACACGTCGCTGTCTGGGTTCCAACAGGGTTGCGGACCGCAGGTTTCCGTCTGTCAGAAGAGCAAATACCGATCTCTTGATGGAACTTGTAACAACCCCTACAAACCAACATGGGGGGCGGCCAACACGCCCTACGCCAGAGTAAAACCCGCCAAGTACGCTGATGGTGAGCTACCTACCACTAGGACTGATTTAACAACACACGAAACAATTCAACGATTGAATTGACACTCTTTGTGAGCAGGGACCATTTCTGGAACAATAATTGCTGGATTTAAAGGAAGGCCCAGGGCAGTAAAATCAGAGGGGTGGCAAATTTGGTATAAAAAAAACTCAACCTATTGATATTGAAAAAGTTAACATCTCTTTGTTACCTTAGGGTCATTTCATTTGAATTCACCCAGAGGAGACCATTTTTGAAAATTTTAATATTTTTCACACATGTTCTCACATGTTCCAGTAGTTAAAAAAACATTTAATTTTACTACTAAAATTTTTTCCGGTACGGCCACTTTTCTAATTTGGCCGACGTTAAATTTGACGTATTTTGATGTTCACAAAAACTTAAATATCTTGGTAGCTAAACTATTTAGAAACGTGGCACAAGAACTATTCTTGTGCTCTTGATGTGGACTACATTTAATGCAATTGTGAGTTTTGTCTAAATATAACATAAATGGCTGAAACTTAGCCTGAAAATCAGCATAAGTTTTGTTTAAAAATTACGTTTTAAAGCCATTGAGAGGGTATGAAGGAGATTACTCTAGATCTTCAAAATTTCACCACATTTATTCTACTTACAAAGTCTTGGATTTTGAAATTACAGGATTTAGAAATTTCCTCCTCTTATTTTATTAAGTCCTAAACATGGCCATTCATTCATTTCTACATACTCGGGCATCAATATTTCAGGTGGGAGAACTGAAAAAATATGAAGCTAGGAGGGGGTAAAGTATTTTATAACAGCTACTTGTGATAATAATTTGGAGTTTTGGATTTGTCAGGTTTTTTTTGCTGTACAGTGATTACCAAGACAAAAAATTTCATAAATGTAAATTGTGGCTCACCCTAAAAATTGACATCCTTTGCCAAGAGTAGGCACTGTAAAGCTGTGATATTTCATTACAATTTGATCAATGATCTGGTGGCTCCTTCTTTAGGCTTAGTAAGCTCCAAAGATGTGAGTTTTCCAATCACCCTTGATATTGAATCCCATAATGCCTCAATTGACTTCTGGAAAGATATTCTTGGACCTGGAGGCTTGAAGAAATTCACATACAGGTCTTCGTTTTCAAAACTGATATTTTCAATTACAGCAAGTGACCACTGTCCATTATAAATAAGAGTTATGTAAACACCACATTTAAAGTCAGAATAGTCGATACCAGATTGTGTCGTTGCTATTTAGAGATCTTCATATTCATGAGATGCAGAGGTTCGGTAACATCTTATTGTGGATTTGCTGAGAGGTAAAAATCTGTGCTTTTCTCTGGTTTTAGATACTGATTTGCATTTACAAATCTAGATTTAAACACTTCCTCATTTATTTTTACTTCTTCTGTTGAAACAAAAATGTTATATATACCTTTGATGTTTTCCACAGAAATATTATACAAATCCTTTGGAGTGACAAGCTGATTTGTATAGGTTCTTTACAAGCTTGATTTTGTGGCTTCTCTCTTTATAGTATCTCCTACTCCATCACAGGCATTATTAACAAGAAAAGAAGAAAAAACATTCCACTCAGCATCTAGGTCAAAATCAAACTTGTGATGGAACATGTTGATGAAGTTCTTTCTGTTCTTATATTAACTAGCAGCTCCATCGCTGAAATAAAAAAAAATCTTTACCAATGGAAGAACTTCTTTGAGGTGACTGAAACGTATGAAGTTCCAGGGTGTTGTTCAAGGTGGTCACTTATGATAAAAACACTAAGCCTCTTAAAAACATCGTCTGATGAAGTAATAAACAAAAGGATGAAAAGTAGCCCATGTGCTTACCCAATGTAAACTTTGAATTTCATCCCGTATAACAAAGCGATGATTTTCAGCTACATCTACTAGAACTCCACCTAAATTTTCTGTCAGGTTTTATTTAGCGATTTTTGAAAACCATGAATATGTTTTGGAAACAATTGATTGGAGCCACTGCAGCACGCGAACAAAGAGTGTGGCTCAGGAACATGTTAAAACCTGCAGAATAAAGTTGTCTAGGAGAGGTGATTCCTTTTAGCTTTGACCAACTCTCAACGGTAAACCAATAGCAAGTCCAAAACTAGCTTAGCCTAATCTAACTTAGCCTTACCTAATCTGGCCTAACCTTACCTAACATATTCGAATTAAAATGCTTGGCTGTAAAACAAAAATAGCTAGCTAAAATAGTAAATTTAGTTAATTAAAATAATACTTTTGATTACTTTTACCAAGACATTTCGGAAAATGCTAAGATTTACTAGTAATCGAATATTTAAAGTAACATACATATTATAATTGTACACATGTATGTTTGAGTGTGTAGGCGTTCAGGACCCCCCTGTGTCCCACTCGGGGAAACCTCTACCTGGGGCTCGTCTAGTTAGTGCAGTGCTCTTTCCTGATTCTGACATACCAGACCCCAAATGGACGCTCATCGCCATGCAATGGGGGCAGATCATCACACACGACTTGTCCCAAGCGGCGGGGACCACTCAGGCGAGTAAGTATCAGTATAAGCCACAATAATTCATAATGACACTCTTCATTTTAATAACTTAACGCCATTATGGGCCATTTGTAATACATTTGTTTTAATTTTGCTCAATCTAACTTTCTTCTGCTTGATTTTAAAACGACACGCAGAGAAAATCAAATTATACCATTCATTCAAATACATTTTAACATTTTCCCTAAGGCTTCGTTGAAACTTGGCGCTTGGCCATTCCACATCTCTAACAGCATGTTACCATTTTAAAGCAACTCATAGTTAAAATAGGTGATAGATTATATACAATTTCAGTAAAGAGTTGATATAAAGGTTTTTAGTTGGTAAATACTTAAAATTACATTATAGAAATCAAATAAATTAAAAATTATAAAAGCAAGTTTTGTATTGTTAAAAAAAAAATCTCCCCATTTTTTCTTTTAAACGATCTAATGTATTTAAATAGAGGAGCTTTGGGATATTGACCCTTGTATTTTGTATTCCTGAAGAGAGAATTTACGCAACCAGCATTAAAAGTATTCTAAAATTGCTTTAATTAAAGTCTGGTATAATATCCAATGAGACGTGAATCCATAGTTCAGGCTGTGTTACAAGATATAGTCACTGACAGTGGCGTAGCTAGGTCTGAAGCGCCCTGGAGCGGTTTAACTTGCCCCCCCCCCCCCCCTATTGTTTCAATCCAAAAATTAACTAAACCACAACACCATATAAATTTAAGTAAACCTAACAGATTAAACTGACTTTAAAAGTAGCCTATGTTGGTGGTTGCTTATTATTCTTGTTCCATAAAGAAAAAGAAATTTAAAATTTATTTTCTTTTTGTGCATGGATTTATATTTATTGAAATGTATGTTATATTGAAATGCAAATCTGCTTAGTTTTTTACTTTTACACAATATAACAACTAAAGTTTTGGAGTTTGGAACTAATAAAACAGAGTATTTTAATATAGATAACATTTGTCATTTATTGTTGAATGTTGATCACATAGAAAAAATATATAACTAAACTAACGTAACACTTATTCACAAACGACATAGTATTTTTAAAGAAAAGTTGATCATTTACGTTTTTTGGTCCTTACTTTTTTGTCAATAGGACATTAATTTGGGAAATACATCACAAATTAAAAGTGAAATTGTTTAACAAATGGGTTACCAACACAAAAGCCTTCTAAAAATAAAAATAAAATTTTGAAAAGACAAAATTTTGTAGTGAAAATCTTCACAAATTGTTGGAGGAACTCAAAACTGCATATTAAATTTTCTTTCGTGATTTGGCACTTGCAAATTGTGAGATGGTGTCAGCTAAGTCTATATTTCTTGCTCTGGCTCGCTCGATGGAGATCGTTGCTAGAGAACTCAGACGCTCCTGCGACATGGTGCTACGAAGATAGCTTTTGATAATTTTCAGTTTTGAAAAGGATCTCTCAGCATTGTCAAAAAGATGAGGCACGCACTCACAACATCCGGAAAGCTGGCTCGAACTTGAGCACGCACAATCACAGTATTGGCAAGGTCTCTAATACTTTTAAGTTTTTCAATGTGGCTTGAAAAACAAGTAAGTCTTACAAGCTGTTGGCCTAAGTTAGGAGAGATGTCATCTGGGTATTTAAGTACTAGAGGCTTTCACGAGTCTAGAATTTCTTTGTCACCTGAGTCAGTTAAAAAAGAAGGTTTCAAACATTTGAAACACGCACAAATCTCAGTTATTGACTCAAAACGCTCGGTTAGTTGCGTAGTTATGATATCCAGGCTACGATTGAATACCTCAACCTGAAACGTTTTTCTGTGTCCATGATGGGATCATCTGCCTGTACTTCGTCGAACATCCTTTTTTTCTTTCTTGATCTTGAGTCAGTGAAATTCGGCGCAACTTTCCATTTCAAACAAAGCTGAGTTGCATCACTTTTAATTGTTTCTCAGTTACTTCTTAGGTTGGCGATTTATTTTTAGGTTTAACAGCATCCTTGTTGCATGTTCTAAGTCTTCCTCGGTGCTTTGCAGTTTCTTGGAAACGAAGTCCATTGTTTCAAGCAAAACACTTTGAACTACTATCAAAATTACCGTTTGAAACTGTTCGAAGTATTTCAAAAGACATTTTGCTTGATTAACTTCTTCTTGATTACTGCTCTCTAAGGTAATGACAGTTAATACTTTCATTATATCAAAGTATCCACAACGAAGGGCGTCTATGTCTTTGTTTCTTGACGGGCACACTTTTTTAAAATGTTTTTTTCATGGTTGATTTAGTCAACAAAGCCTATCTTGATACGGCCTTAAAGAAAACATACAAATTTTGCACATTGTCAAAAAAAGTTCCTGATTTCTGGAATACTTGTTACCGAATCGTTGACGACCAGATTGAATGCGTGTGCACAACAGTGTACATACGTGGCTGCGGGATTATTACTTTCTATCCGGGCTTGAAGGCCGGAATAAATCCCGCTCATATTTGCGGCCCCGTCATACCCTTGGCCCCTTACTTTAGAAATGTCAGAGAACTCTTCAATTACTTTAAGCACAACGTTTTCCAAATATTCTGATTTTTGGCTTTCCACTTCTGTAAACCCACCAAATGCTTCTTCTACTACCAACTCTACTGGCCTTTCTTTATTATCAGTTTTTATTTTGACATAACGAAACACTGTACTTAATTGATCTGTTTTTGATATGTCTTGAGTGGTATAAAAAATTATAGAAACTTAGGGACTTTTCACCATTTCTTCTTTTATTTCATTGGCTATTAAATTAATAATTTCATTTTGAATCTGAGGACTGAGGTAATTAGTACTACCTTTAGGCAATTTAATTAAGTCTGCCAATACCTTGTCATATTTTGCTAACATATGTATTATTTCAAGGAAGTTTCCTTTAGACAAATTAGCGTCACCTGACAACCTATGCTTTCTCAATGGCAAGTCATTTGTAGCTAAAGTGATGATTACGTCCACAACTCTCCTTAAGACTTGCCTCCAATAGTCTGTAGATCTCTTGATCTCTTCAAGATTTTCACTATCAACAGTCATGCCTAACTGCCAGCGGTAGTGAACTTCACATGCAATAGCATGTTTTTGAGATTCTTCTTCATGGTCTTTGATGTTTCGCCCTAAATGTGCCCAATCAGACGTACCTTTCGAAAACCCCACGTCTCTCTGTGACATATTAAATAGCCAGCAAGGCTGACAAAAGCAAACATTTAAAACCTTTGAGTAGCATAACCAATTACGTTTTATTGATAAATGGTTATCTTTCTTTTTTGGAAAATACCATTTCTCGTCAAAACCTCTGTCTTTATTTCTCCCATCTGTATCTTTTGGAAACGGCCCTTTTGGCTGGTGGGGGCCAAGTTTTATTATTTGCTTTTTTTCTTCGGCTGTAAGGTTCCCTTCAAAATTACCCTTGTCAGAAGAACTAATAATAACAAAATCTTCACCAACCTGTTTTTCTAAAACTCTTGCTCTTCTAAATCCTCATTTTCAGCTTCAAAATAATCAAGATATTGTGACAAGATCTGCTCTGATTCATTTTCCTTAAGGCTTACTTCACCTTCAAGTTTTTTAGAAGCAGATCTGTTTTCAGTCGTTAGTAGTTGCTCCGATTCCCTTACACTAAAGCTGACATCTTTATCTTTTGAACTGCAACTAGGTTCTTGTGAACTGCAACTGGGTTCTTGCGTAACTGAAAGTTTTGTCGAAAAGTATGATGACAACTTTCTCACTTTCTTAAGTTCAATTTCTGTATGTCATCCTTTTACTTTTTCCTTTTCCGATACTCCGCACCACTTAGTTTTTTTGACATTTTTAGAAAACAAGTGAAAAAAAAGGGTGTGTGTACTTATGTACGCGCGTGAGAAGTTATACTCCTTTGGCATCATTAAATAATTTTATTTCTTTATTTTGTAAATATTAAATAACCAATAATAAATATTTAACAATAATAATTTAATAATATTTAGTATTAATTATGTTAAATTTTAATATTTTAATTTATATCAATAAATAATACATACGAATAGTTAACCTCAATTATATTGGAGCACTTGAAAAAATCTATAAGCACAATTTTTTTCACTAATATTTACGAATAGTAAATAATATTAATCAAAATATTCAATTTAAATCACTACTGAATATAATTTATTAGCACATATATAATTCGAACTTGTATGAAACTAAAACACGTGTTATGAAAGTAGAAACTAGAAACATGTGGATAAATATTATATATATGAAAACAGTGATCAGAGGCGACGAGCGTACCATAGAGAAAGGAATAACATAGTATACATTTCTCTATGAGCGTACCAACATGCGCGACTAACAGAGGTTCTATTTCTATTTTGTTGGTAGCTTTTTTTCTTTTCGAGACTTAATGAGCGGTTTAACTTCAACCTGTTACTTTTGTGTTACAGTGATGCGCGCGCATCTTAAAATTTCACTCTCATCATTTTTTCATAACGCGCCTAAAGGAGTATAACTTCAATAATAAAGTTAAGTTAAATGGTCCTGTCACTTTGCACTGACGCACCAAAATCTAAGAAAATGTTGCGTAAAATAAACTAAAATCACAACAGCACGTGTTTTTAACTACTGAACATCTACACTACACTGTTTTTATATTTTTTTCTTACACTATACTACGAGACTCGCAGCACTCGAAACGAGAAACTATAGTTGGTGAAACCACGGTCAGACAAGCAAAGCGAACTGACTTACACTAAACTAACAACGCAATATAGACTCAGGTTATTGAAACCACGATTCACTGAGAAATAGAGACAAAACAAGGTTGGGAGGAGTAGGGGGATGGGAAAACCAGACGCAGGCAAGTCAGCTGATAGGCTGAATGCTGTATGCAAGCGAATGACAGAGCACGTGGGGTAAGTATGAGTCATGCGTGTGAGTGGGTAGGGAAGGGGGCGGGGATTCGGTCGTGATCGATTGACGCATGTCTAGATGCCATTGGCATCATGCCAAACAGACGCAGCTCGAGCCATTGCCCCGGCAAGTGTGAAAGACATCATCCGACATCGCCCACCTAACAAAAGATAAAGGAACCATGTTTTTTTTCTTTCTATTAGTATTTATTATTCATCAACTTAACCACTATATACAAACATTTATCAACATAACATAATCAAAATAATATTGTCTTTCTCCAACCCTTTAGGGTTCTTCAAAGTAGATTGTCCATCGAATTTTAAAAATAAAGTTGTTTCCTAAATCCCCAAATAGGGCACATCTCACACTGTTGTGGCGGGGTTATGGGCCCTCACCTCACTACACATAATGTCTGGTCGACGTTACTCACTCTGATGCCCATAAAAACACTGGGCGACCAGCGCATTGCCATCTAACTCGGCCCATAGGCCGGCATCGCCCGCTATCTGACCTCCCCCCAGTCTCACACGACTAGAAGGGGGGTCACGTTGTGATTTTACTAACAAAAATGTCAAATTAAATAGATAATCAGTGTATGTTTTTTAAACATTTGAACAAGTGAGCAAGCTCGATTATAATGTTCCATGTGTAAGAGCAAATCAAATGAGCTCCAGTTTGATTTAATCAATCTTCAAGCAGACAATGCTCTGAAGGAGACTTTTAAGAATATGAAACTAACAGAAAGAGAAAAGTTTGGTAATTTGAAAACGTTTGCCAGAAAGATGTTTGTGTTATTTGCTTCTGCCTATATTTGTGAACAGACTTTCTCATGCGTGAACATTAACAAAGCAAATAACAGGTCTCTCTTAATACACTCAAATCTACAAAGTGTTTTGCGAATTAGGATGAACAAGCTGAATCCTGACTTTGACAAACTCGTGCAGGATTTTGGACGGTTGCATAAATTCCATTAACGATGGCAATTTGAGTAGTTATTAATCAACATTTGGTAGGATAAGTATCAACATGAGTACATAACATATTTAGTTTTATTTGTTATGATATTAGATTTTATTTGCTACTTTTTTTGTATCAAAGTTATATGGTTATATGACTAATATATGCAATTTTGCGTGAAAATAAAGTTCATTATTTAGTTAATTTAGACGTTTGTTACATGAGGCCCGCTAGAGACCTTACAGATGTCCATGTGGTCCTCGGGGAGAAAATTTGCCCAGCTCTGCTCTAAGGAGTAGTGTGGAGTTTCGAGCCGCAATCTCGGTGTTTTATTAGAATGTCGTCCCAAGTCAAAGGACAAGGGCTCCAATTCCTGTCTAAGTACAAATTTTTTGAGTTACCCAAGGAAATCACTATTTACAATAAATTGTGACATTTTTATTTAGCTTATCTATTACCCACTGTATATCATTATCATTATTAGCACCATGTCTTACTACCCATTCGGGTTATACGCACTAACGCTAAAGTCACGATATTATCATAGTAATAACAATAATTTAAAAAGGAAGTTGCATGTGTATCCCTAATTTAGCCAGTATCAAATTAAAGTTCGTATACTCGAACATATTTTAGAATTGAAACTGTACGTTAAATAATCACTTTTAGTATTTGTAGATGTTTAAAGAGGGAGGAGGGGGAAAATTTGAAATTGTAAAATGGACTACTTTAAATAAATATTTTTTAAAAAGAATAAGCAATAATCTGACAATATTTTAGCTACTTTTCATTCAAACTGTTTGAAAAACATGAAATAAAACCGATAGTTCAAAACAATAGGGTTATTATTTAGCACCGCGTCTTACTACCCGTTCGGGTTATACGTTTTAAGTACTAATTACGCTAATGGATTGGGAATTGTGAAGGTTGAATTAAAGTAAGTGAACCCACATTTGTGTGGAGGGAGAGAGGAAAACCCTTTAAGATAAGCCACCCTCAGTTCACCTGACCGAGATTCGAACCTCAATCTCCCCGCCCTTAGCGGTCGAGCTCAACACGACTAGCGCGTTAGCCAACTACGCCACTGAGGCGGGTATACTGTTATTCAATACTAGATTAAGTAATCTAATTTAAAAAAAAAATAGCATTCATCTTGGATAAGTTTAAAATGAGCATACTGAAACATTGTTTATAGACTAAAAAAACATTACTATTTTAAACAAACGTATTTTTTCTTCAAATTCCATAGTAAAAACATAATTTGTTTGTTACTTCTCTCCTCAACTGGTAAATTTTCAACCTGTGATTAAATGAGCAATGATGGAGGAAAGAATAGAAGGTACCAAAGACCCTGGCAAAAGTTGTTTAAATAATGAAGCAATAGTTGGCATTATAGTAACATATTTCAACTATACTTTATTGTTAGAAAACTTACCATAGAATTTTTAAAATAACTATTATTATTATGATGTTTTAACTACGTGTCGACCCATAAGAGGCCTTTTACGTAAAAACACTATAATTAAAGTAACTCAAAACTAATTATATGACATAAAATAAAAAAGACAGTAAATGCAAGTTCATTGAAAGGGCATGGCTTGGTGAGAGTGAAGGAGAAATAATGGATGCTAAATTAAATGAAGTGTGAAAAAATTAAGCATGAAAGTCATATCCTCCAACGAAGGAACGTAGACCCCCTCCACCCACACCAGCGATCAAGGTCATGAAGTTCTTAGGGGAGAGTAAGGGGTGGGGACGTACACTCACTGGCATACTTGTTTTGTTCTCCTTTGGGGAACATGTACATTTATACACTAATACATTAAACAAGTTGTCCTATACAGAGGCCTATTATATAAAATGCAGTGACATAGTCTAAGGATAATGTCTGATAGAGAATGTTATATCAATTGTTTTATGACCAAATTGTTTATGCATTCAGGAAATGGCCGTTTGTTTGCGTGGACCAGAGTCCTTATTTAACCCACTTCCCCACTATCTAGAAGGTTGAATTTGGTACACAGCTTCCACTAGTGGGACATTTTAATTTATTAAACCTCAACCACAAAAAATTCTTTGTCTCTTCGTCTAGTCTCTCCTTTTTCACCCCCTCCATCCCCATAGTGTCAAGTTACTAGTCTAATGCATTATAATTTGACTGTCTTGTATGTAGAAAATCCTCTTACTTGTCAGAGCAAAATGCTTAATTTTGAACTATCATTTTGTATTTAAAGTTTTATTTATTTTAAAATAAAATTATATATCTTGTATTAAAGTAGATATTAAATTGCATTTTTTTAATGCAATCATTCATATTCCGTTTACAAGTTAAATTGAATGAAAAAAACCCATGTTATTGTTAGGTTGTTTTTTTTCGTGGGGTACAGTAGACAAAATCAACCTCATATTAAAGTAGGTATCCATCCGAATCTTAAATAAACAAAACCTGTTAAATTTAGTGTCATTATAGAAATAGCTTAAAATGTTAACAAAAGTAACCTACACACTTTTATTATCATGTGAGCTACTAAATACTTATTGGGACTATGTCTTAAAATAAATTGGCAAATGCAAGCAAACATTATTGCTGTAATGTCAGTAAACTCCGGCGCTAATGTTGAAAATAACATCCACCTCCGCCCCCAATCTGTATTCGTAATCACATCCAAGAAATTCACATGATATTCGGGGATATATTTAGATTTAATGACAAAATAACCCTAAAACTAATTTATTACATTCTATTTTATATAAATAACCTATTCCATATAATAATTTTTGTATAATTTTAGTCGATTAACCGAATGTGTGGGGCATATTGGAAATAATATTGTTAGATTTGTTGTCGGGTTTTTTTTGTCAAACATTTATAATTAAAATACAATATCCTTTATAAATGACCCACAAACTATTATTTATATCTTCCGTGTTGGTTACCAAGGTAGTTGAGAGGAAGTGATCCTGTATTAGCGCATAGAGAGGATGGCAAACCACTGATAAATCACATGTGATAAGCCCCTCTAATTCACCCGGACGAGATTCGAACCTCGACAACAGCGATAGAGTGCAATGCTATACTAGCATATTATTCTACTCAACCACTGGTGCGGGTAATACATATGTTACAAACACCAACACTAAACAAAATAGTAACATAATAGGTATTATTTTTTAACTCGCTTTTTCCTTTGGTAGTGTTTCTCAAAGTGTTTTAATATTTTTTAGCTGGTTTCCTGCTGTGTAACACAGATTTTCTGTTTCCATTGCGGGAGTATCGCCTAGAATATTTTTCTTTGCTAAAAAACATAATTTCTATACAAAAAGTTTGTGTCTAATCAAAGAAACACTGTAGATTGTTACACAAATTATTGATAAGGTAAACATAATCAAGCCTACTCTATAAATAAACTTTTAACATAGATCATGCAAATACATCAAGAGGAACATTTTCAAAAACTGAGGTTTGGAGGTAATAGTAGTAACAAGGTGACAGACAGTTAGTGTCCAGTCCAGGGTTTTACCTGAAGGAGAAATAAATGTTGGAAGGGAAGGGGGAGTAGCATGGCTTACAGAAAAACAAAGATGAAAAGATAGTGAATGCCAAAGAGGGGTTGGGGAAGAGAGGGAGAGGCGCTTCCGAAGACAGAGCATTCTACCAGCAAGCTACTGAACTTTTTCAACAGTTCAGATACGATTTAATTTGAAAATATCAAATTTTGTGCCCGTTATTGTATTATAAATATTTGTCGTGTATGATAGAACATTATCTTATTCTCTATAATAATATGATAACTTCAAAACTATATTATTGTATTTCATGTTTTATTTAATTTAAATTTAATTGAAATTACGTCTTATTGTAAAAAAGTAAATATTAACTTGTAACTTTTTTATTAATATAGTTCATTTTAAATTTACAAGTTTAATGCAATGCAAAAAACCGCATGTTGTTACTATGCATATTTTTTAAGCAATAGCCGGCACAACTTTATCGTTCTTATATAGTAGGTGTCCATCCGAATCTTAAGAGACCTTTCTTCACCACCTTCTCCCTTGTTACACCCTACCATAACTGACGAGTGTTTTTACTAAAATAACTTTTCATAGACTTGAGCTTAGCCTGAAAATATACATTTTCCAGTTCGTTCCGCCCCCCTTTGTCCGTCTGAGCCATGCCGCCCTGGAGCGACTGCTCCAGTCGCTCCTCTGTAGCTACGCCACTGGTCACTGACGTAAGATACATAGTTCAGGCTGTGTTACAAGATATGGACATTGACAGGAGATCCATAGTTCAAGCTGTGTTACAAGATATAGACATTGACAGGAGATCCATAGTTCAAGCTGTGTTACAAGATATAGTCAGTGATAGGAGATACATAGTTCAAGCTGTGGTACAAGATATAGACATTGACAGGAGATACATAGTTCAAGCTGTGTTACAAGATATAGACATTGACATGAGATCCATAGTCCAGGCTGTGTTACAAGATATAGTCACTGACAGTAGATCCATAGTTCAGACTGTGTTACAGGATATAGTCAGTGACCGGAGATACATAATTCAGGCTGTGTTACAAGATATATTCAGTGAAGGAGATACATAATTCAGGTTGTGTTACAAGATATAGTCAATGATAGGAGATACATAGTTCAAGCTGTGTTACAAGATATAGACATTGACAGGAGATACATAGTTCAAGCTGTGTTACAAGATATAGACATTGACAGCAGATACATAGTTCAAGCTGTGTTACAAGATATAAACAGTGACAGGAGATCCATAGTTCAGGCTGTGTTACAAGATATAGCTACTGACAGGAGATACATAATTCAGGTTGTGTTACAAGATATAGACATTGACAGGAGATCCATAGTTCAGGCAGTGTTACAAGATATAGACATTGACAGGAGATACATAGTTCAAGCTGTGTTACAAGATATAGACATTGACATGAGATACATAGTTCAAGCTGTGTTACAAGATATAGCCACTGACAGGAGATACATTATTCAGGCTGTGTTACAAGATATAGTCAGTGACAGGAGATACATAGTTCAGGCTGTGTTACAAGATATAGACATTGACAGGAGATACATAGTTCAAGCTGTGTTACAAGATATACACATTGACAGGAGATCCATAGTTCAGGCTGTGTTACAAGATATATTCACTGACAGTAGATCCATAGTTCAGGCTGTGTTACAAGATATAGTCAGTGACAGGAGATACATAATTCAGGTTGTGTTACAAGATATAGTCAGTGACAGGAAATACATAATTCAGGCTGTGTTACAAGATATAGTCAGTAACAGGAGATATATAGTTCAGGCTGTGTTACAAGATATAGTCATTGACAGTAGATCCATAGTTCAGGCTGTGTTACAAGATATAGTCAGTGACAGGATATACATAGTTCAAGCTGTGTTACAAGATATAGTCACTGACAGGAGATACATAGTTCAGGCTGTGTTACAAGATATAGTCACTGACAGTAGATCCATAGTTCAGGCTGTGTTACAAGATATAGTCAGTGACCGGAGATACATAATTCAGGTTGTGTTACAAGATATAGTCATTGACAGTAGATCCATAGTTCAGGCTGTGTTACAAGATATAGTCAGTGACAGGATATACATAGTTCAAGCTGTGTTACAAGATATAGACATTGACATGAGATACATAGTTCAGGCTGTGTTACAAGATATACACATTGACAGGAGATACATAGTTCAAGCTGTGTTACAAGATATAGACATTGACAGGAGATCCATAGTTCAAGCTGTGTTACAAGATATAGTCAGTGATAGGAGATACATAGTTCAAGCTGTGTTACAAGATATAGACATTGACAGGAGATACATAGTTCAAGCTGTGTTACAAGATATACACATTGACAGGAGATCCATAGTTCAGGCTGTGTTACAAGATATATTCACTGACAGTAGATCCATAGTTCAAGCTGTGTTACAAGATATAGTCACTGACAGTAGATCCATAGTTCAGGCTGTGTTACAAGATATAGTCACTGACAGTAGATCCATAGTTCAGGCTGTGTTACAAGATATAGTCAGTGACCGGAGATACATAATTCAGGTTGTGTTACAAGATATAGTCACTGACAGGAGATCCATAGTTCAAGCTGTGTTACAAGATATAGTCACTGACAGTAGATCCATAGTTCAAGCTGTGTTACAAGATATAGTCACTGACAGGAGATCCATAGTTCAAGCTGTGTTACAAGATATAGTCAGTGATAGGAGATACATAGTTCAAGCTGTGTTACAAGATATAGACATTGACAGGAGATACATAGTTCAAGCTGTGTTACAAGATATACACATTGACAGGAGATCCATAGTTCAGGCTGTGTTACAAGATATATTCACTGACAGTAGATCCATAGTTCAAGCTGTGTTACAAGATATAGTCACTGACAGGAGATCCATAGTTCAGGCTGTGTTACAAGATATAGTCACTGACAGGAGATCCATAGTTCAAGCTGTGTTACAAGATATAGTCACTGACAGGAGATCCATAGTTCAGGCTGTGTTACAAGATATCGAGTCATTTACAACGAGACTCAAATAATGCTTTAGATGCATTATCCTAGTGTTATTCAAGCCCCCTAATCACTTAGTCCTCTAATTAGGCCCAGTATAAGTTGAGAATGGCCCGGAACCTGTGAGCTGCTTTTAGAAGTATTCAATTTCTTAAAAGATATTTGAAATTTAAAGTGGTTCTTTACCCAATATTAACCTTAGTTTAGTACTATTTATTTTCCTAAATTATCCCTCTTGTACCTCTACATAAAAAAATATTCATCCTCATTGAATAAATATAAATGATATAATGTTAATACTCTGGAGTAATATTCTACTAGTGGTCCTTTTTCTCCATCCTATCTCCTGTACACTGGCCTTGACCTAATTAGAGATGAAGGAGTATGCATTGATCGAATTGAAAGATTTTAACAACAGGAACAGTAACGATTAACAACCAATAATTCCTTAATATATTTTACACCATGAAATAATTACATTGGTAGAACTTATTTCATTATCTATACATACTTCAATAAGTTGCATGCTAAGTCATGCAAGTTTAATTAAATCTCGGTTTACTATATTAATCTAATAAATTGATCATTACAATTAATTAATATTGATTTATATTGAAACATAAATACACTGCCACATTATAACGATAGCCAATATTTAACTATATAGGGTAGGCATTAGTCTAAAACCATATAATACTCATTATTAATTTAAATAATTTAGAATCAAATTCAAAACTAATTATGTTAAGCATGAGAATTAATAATTACTTGTTGTTGACATTAAAATACAAACATTACATTGCTGTTAGTATTGTTGTTTCGCATCTCTTTCATTGTTGTAAAAAATAGGACACTTGAAACATCGAAACATGTGAATGATACCTATCATTTGTGGGGAAAATACTAGACTGAAATTAATTTAGTTACAATGAGAGGAATATGCAAGCCAAAACAATCCCAAACACTTTTTGTGAAGTAAAAAGGAGTTTCATACTACAAAATATTGCTACAGAAGAGGCAAAATATGGCTTCGGAAAATTCTTTGTTTTACATTGTTATGATAAATGATGTGAATGTTAAGAATTATTATTATTTAATCCATTTATGGGAAATTTTTTTCAATGTAAGATGTTATTTAAATATATTTATTTATTTATTTATTTATAGTTATTTAATATATTCTATTCATTAATGTAAATCCCTTTCTCATCATCATAATCGTCATCATCAACATCATCATCATCATCATCATCATCATCATCAACTGTTTCCAGCCTATGGCGGGTCAGTTTAGTAAAATATCTCCATTTTCCTCTATTCTTCCACCACTCTTCCTCCTTAGTTTCTTCCATTTTTCTCCGCTCACTTTCTATTATCTGCTCCTCTCATCTCTTTCTTGACCTCCCTTGCGGTCTTTTTCCTACATACTTTATTTCCAACATTTTCTTTGACATCCTCTCTTTTTCCATCTTCATTACATATCCATACCACCTCAGTCTTGCTTCCTCTACTATCTCATGTACTCCCTGTACCCTTACTCTTTCTCTGCTAACTTTATTCTTAATCTTGTTTCACCTTGTGACGGCTCAGGTATGGGTTTGTTTCGGCCACAGGCTTACTAAGCCTGTTTGGGTTTCTAATAAGTGCAAGTTTTAATTCATTCAAGTATTATTTCGGACCACACCAGGACAGTGTTTTTTTAAAACAAATATTTGCAGTATTACTTGGGGGGGGATTTCGTATGTATTTTAATATTTCAGACATCACATATTGGGACTTTAATTTACATGTAAATTTTGACTCTACTAAGTAGGATAAGTTTTATTAACTACTCTTAGCATTGCTTAGCCGCAGACAAACGGACACCATTGTCATTTTTAATTTAATTCAATGCAATACATATTTGCAAGAAAATATATTTAGTTTTATAACCTACGTGTCAAGGAAATATTGTCGCTCGCTTGAGTAGATAAATACAATTTACCTGAAACATAATTTGCAAAAAGAAATACATACCATACTTACGAAATGTGTGTTGTTTTTTTGCTGGTTCACTTGTGGCACAGAGCTCAAAGCTTTAATTTGGTATGTACGGTCGGTACTTACATTATGAAAGACAATGTGAAACTTAAAGTAGAACTTTTTTTACCTACGAACAGAAACAGCAAATGTCCTTTCCAAAAATAAACCCCACAACAAAGGCTACAAAATGGGAGGTGAAAGATTAACATCTGTAAAATATTTGTGTTGAAGTCATTGTCTTGTTATAGGAATCGTCCTCTCTGTTGTGAAGCAAATTCTTAGAAAGCCCATTGTGATAAAAAAAAATACACTATACAGCAGCGTATTAAGTAGCAATGAGGCTCATTAAAAATCCAATACAATATTCGACACGTGGTAGGATCTGGGTTTGTTAAGACTAGAATGGAAATCCTTTTGGAAAACGATAGGAAGAACGAAGATGTAGCGTTCTAGTGTGCAGGCAGAACGCTTTAAACTTGCGTTGTATCAACCGGAACGCTCGTAATAGTCTATCATATCAACCGAAACAGCGTTCCGGTGCGTTCCTACCCAATTCGAGTACTGGGACTATGTCATTGTAAGAATGTTTACCCTTGTTATGCTGGAAACCACGTTATTTTCATGTTTCAAATACTAGTGGTGGATAGCGTATATTATGTCCGAACTGGACCTTCGAGTGGTAGTAGACTTGCATATGGCTGCGTGTGTTCTTTGTTTTCTAGGGATCGTTGAAACACTTTCAAAATAATGATTGAGATTTGTCCCTATATAGTATGAATAAAACTGTAATTAAGAGATATATTATATATAATGTTATATTATTATACTATAAAGATATTAAAGACATACTTAATATCAAACATGATTGAGGAAGTATTAATCAAATTATAACCCGGTTTGCTAGCAGAATGGTATAAGACCATAGGCGTGCGCAGTGGGGGTGCCGTGGGTGTCGGGCACCCCAACTAGTAGTCAGTAGGTCCTTTAACGCTTTCTGGTATCACGACTAAACTTTTTTGTAATATATTATTCCAAAAGATGTGACCTACTGCTTTCCTTGCAGGTGTTTTTCTTTGAGCAATAGTTCAACTTTTAGACTCTTGGAGAAACATTAAATTCAACAGGATTCTCTTCATGTCATAAGGTATCAGAAAGATTTTTTTTTAAATATGAGAAAACCAAGTGCCATAGGTCAAGTTTGGTTTGTTGGGAAGGTTTCATTAAAAAAAACTGTTGATATCCAACTAGATCATGCGAAAGAAGTTGAACTAAAAGTAAAGTAGAAACAACATCAGAAAACCCGAGATTATATGACGAGGCTTGTTGATATAGTTCGTACTTTAGCCAAAGGTGGAAAAAAACTTTGAGGACATAATGAATCAAAGGATAGTCAAGAAAGAGTTCTCTTACTGGAGATCGTAGACCTTCTTCAAAAATATTATCCTTTTGTTAAGTAATACCTAGAAAATGCACCAATTACCTAGTAATGGAATACAAAATGACATACTAAATGCTTTAAGTAATGTTATTTTAATTAAAATTGGAGATGAAATTAATGGAGCCCCAGTTTTGGTCATTGCAGATGTCTCATGTCTACAAAAGGATGATGTGAATCACCATGAGCGGATGGCAGTTTTATTCCTCAAGGAAAGTTATTGTCCGTGGAAAGTTTGTTGCTGTTCAGCGTTTGAAGAAAACTAATGCTGGCAGTATATTAAATTCAATAACCAGTATTATGGTTGAAATTGAGGTATTATGAAAAGATTTCATATTTGTGTGCCTGCGCACAACATAAGGAAATCCCATAAATATTCGATTTCTTCGGAGTAATCCATTGATATAGATCTACATTGAAGGCCGCCCCAAACGACACGTTGTCTATGAATACATCGTTAAAACTACTAGCTCTAAATTGATAACACTGAAATCACTATCAGAAACAAGTTGGGCTTGCCGATCGAAAGCAGTTTTTGTAGTTCTTGATCGGTTCAACTGCATTTCCAAGACAATTTAGGAGACTACTGAAGACACTTCGGATTCCAAAGCAAAGGTAAAAGGAACAGGAATTTTGTTACAAATAAAGTTATTCAACTTCATCGTTAGTTTGGAAATCATGCATCCAATTATACAACTGGTGGTTGAAACCATAAAAACGCTGCGGTCACCCGACATTGACCTTTACTATTGAATTGACGAAGGGGTAAGTTTTGCTATTACTTTAGTAGAGCTGAGAAATGATGGTATCAAATTTGATGTGATTTATTCAAGAGCCAAGGATACACACGACCAGCTGGGAATCAAGGTACTTCTGCTAAAAAAGCTAAAGGTACAATAAAACATTGATTCTTTCTTGTTTTTAATTTATTTAAATTGTTAAAAATATTTTAGGGGGAGGGGGATTGACTCCAGTCCCTTCGTTTTCCGGGCTGGCACTCCCATTAGCCACACCCTGCGCACGCCTATGTATAAGACGTCACTCTCGCAGTAGACTAGTTTGACAATGACGGAAAGATCGAGGTTCGAATCTCGAACGGGTGTACTGAGGTTTTTCCTAAATCGTTTTCCACTCTCCCTCAACGAAAATGCTCATACACATCCTATAATTATAACCATCCTTATCCCTAAAAGCATTAGCGTATTTATTAGAAATAGGTGGTAAGACACGGTGCTAAAAAAATAATTATAAATGTCAAATGCTCCTACAACCTTAGGAAGTTTGTCAGAAATTTGCCCACAGATATAAGAGGAAAGTTAACATTACAACTGAAACCCAATTATCCGTGGCTAGCGGGACAGATGCGAACTAAGATGGCCAAAAATTAAGGTAATAAGGATTATAGAGTCTCGTATAATAGGAACTACGTAACGTAGTTTCAATCAAATATATTTTGTGTAGGTTACCTTCCTTGGATATTAATATTGTGACAACAACTACTTACTAAAGACTTGTATAGTCTCATTTTAGTGTCTTTCGAGAGTAATTAACCCATAATAAAAAAAAATTGCAAACACACAATAAAACTAGTTTTGTAATTTAACATACTTTTAAATGTTATCATTTACTGTTACTTTGTGTTTAATTTATTAATGTGTTTGTAAATGTTAGAATTGTTTTGAATAGTTATATATTATAATAGTTGATGTGCCTAGTGTATATTGATGACCAATCAAGCAGTTGCTAACTGTGCTCCATCTCCTCAGAGGCCCACTCGACCAACTGCTGCTCTGAGGACAAGGCTGAGGCCATTCCCAAGGAGTACCGAGACCCGTCTTGTTTCCCCATAGAGGTTCTACATGATGATCCTCATTACGCCCAACACTCGCAGCAGTGCATGAACTTCGTCCGTACCACGACAGACTTGTCGCAAGGCTGCAGTCAGCCATTCAAACCAGCCGAGCAGGTACGTCACAACGTGTCAAAACTGTTACAGCTTCATTTACTATATAATCAATGTAATAGTACAACTGACGTTATTTAAATACATACTGGCAAACGGTAAGATGCGGCTATTAAAAACATTTACATTAAAACTAAATCTAAAATGTGGTATTATAGAATACTCTAAGGATATAATGTCTAGTTTAATCACTTTGTAAAGTAACATATTGCCTTAAATTGATGTGAGTGTAGACCTACTCTTTCATGTTAAAGATGGTGTATGACCAGGGCTTGAGCAAACGGATTAAGTATATAATATGTCCTTATATATTTTCTGAGCGTATAACATAAATAATATTTTTACATAAAAACTTCGAGATAATTCATGCTAAACTTAGAAGCTAAGGCATACTATTGTACCAAACTTATACAGGGTGATTTGTAATTGTATACAATAAAGGGGTACAGTGGAATCTACTCTAAACATAATAACAACATAATGCCGGGACAGCTTTTTTTCATCGCGATATGACAACATTGCGTGATAGCACTGGACATGCGTCATTTGGCATGTCGGTGACATGGAACGTCACACTCGGTTACTTACTGGGATTTAAAGTGGCCAGTAATATGAGAGAACAATACACAAACTAGGAACTGACCAATATAATCCTGATTTACGGTGAAGAAAGACAGAATTCCCAGCTCATACTTATACTGCATGTTTTCCTGTCTAATGACACCTAAATCATAAGATATTTGTAGCACTGAATCATCGTCTGAGTGAAACCGGTTGGTTTGAACATGTGATGGTCAACGCTGATAGGCCGCGACGTCACAGGACCGTTCCAGTGCAAGAGAAAATTCTGCATTCTGTGGAACGATCACCGGAGTAAAGTACAAGGCGATTAGCCGCACGTCATCTTCCATCACATACGTCCATGTAGATAACAGTACATGGCAATCTATTGTAACCCCTCCATTTGCAACCTGTGCAGGAGTTGAACCCAAATCTTGATTTAGAACACTGTAGGACATTCTGCGAGTGGAAGCTACGACACCAAGCCACTGACCCACAATTCCTCAGCAGAATACTGGCAATAGACGAAACAACATTTACCAGAAATTGCAGTGTTAATATCTGCAACTAGTATATTTGGACCACGAAAATCCAAATGATTTCTTCCGAAAGGTCTATTTTCAATATCAATGCTCCATACAATTTTGGGTGTGAGTTGTGGGTGATATTCTACTTGGACCGTATGAAATGCCTGAACGAATACGACATGAAAGTTACTTACACTTTCTGCAGACCGTTTCCCCCCAACTACTGGAGGACGTTTCGCTAGCAACGCGGCTAAACATGAGGCTGATTTAGGATGGCACCCGTGCACACTATGACGTAAAGTGAGACGCTAATTGGATGAAGGATGAAGACTATCCCAGGCGATGCATTATACACAGTGGGCCTGATGCATGGCTGGTGCGATCTCTCGATCTCACCCTTGCGACTTCTGTTTGTTGGGCCACGTGAAGGGAATTGTGTGCATCCAACACCACCACACGAGAGAACATCTGTGGAATGCAATTGTAGTTGCTGGAAATAATATCCGGGATATGCCGCACAACCTTCAATGAACATGACAATCGTGGTTTAAGAGGGCTGAACTGTGTTGTGAATACAATGGTGGACACTTCGAATATCTCCTATTAACGTGCAATATTTCACTCTCAAGGTCAATACTCTACGACATAACGGTAGTCTCTTTCCAACCTGTACCTGTAAGCCTCTTGATACAAAAGCGGTTCCAACAATATATTGTTATAAGACGTTTAGTTTATTTTTCAATGTATATTCCACTGGACCACTTTATTTTATATAATTGCAGATCATCCTGTATAAATATAACCAAGTAAAATGTGTGTTTTATCTTTCAGACCTTGTTTAAGAAGTGTTTTGTCCTTCAGACCTTGTTAAAGACGTGTTTTGTTCCTCAGACCCAGTTAAAGACGTGTTTTGTCCCTCAGACCCTGTTAAAGACGTGTTTTGCACCTCAGACCCAGTTAAAGACGTGTTTTGTCCCTCAGACCCTGTTAAAGACGTGTTTTGCCCCTCAGACCCAGTTAAAGACGTGTTTTGCCCCTCAGACCCTGTTAAAGACGTGTTTTGTTCCTCAGACCCTGTTAAAGACGTGTTTTGTCCCTCAGACCCTGTTAAAGACGTGTTTTGCACCTCAGACCCAGTTAAAGACGTGTTTTGCCCCTCAGACCCTGTTAAAGACGTGTTTTGTCCCTCAGACCCTGTTAAAGACGTATTTTGTCCCTCAGACCCTGTTAAAGACGTGTTTTGTCCCTCAGACCCTGTTAAAGACGTGTTTTGCACCTCAGACCCAGTTAAAGACGTGTTTTGCCCCTCAGACCCTGTTAAAGACGTGTTTTGTTCCTCAGACCCAGTTAAAGACGTGTTTTGTCCCTCAGACCCTGTTAAAGACGTGTTTTGCCCCTCAGGCCCTGTTAAAGACGTGTTTTGTTCCTCAGACCCAGTTAAAGACGTGTTTTGTCCCTCAGACCCTGTTAAAGACGTGTTTTGCCCCTCAGACCTTGTTAAAGAAGTGTTTTGTCCTTCAGACCCTGTTAAAGACGTGTTTTGCCCTCAGACCCTGTTAAAGACGTGTTTTGTCCCTCAGACCCTGTTAAAGACGTGTTTTGCACCTCAGACCCAGTTAAAGACGTGTTTTGCCCCTCAGACCCTGTTAAAGACGTGTTTTGTTCCTCAGACCCAGTTAAAGACGTGTTTTGTCCCTCAGACCCTGTTAAAGACGTGTTTTGCCCCTCAGACCTTGTTTAAGAAGTGTTTTGTCCTTCAAACCCTGTTAAAGACGTGTTTTGCCCCCAGACCCTGTTAAAGACGTGTTTTGTCCCTCAGACCCTGTTAAAGACGTGTTTTGCCCCTCAGACCTTGTTTAAGAAGTGTTTTGTCCCTCAGACCCTGTTAAAGACGTGTTTTGCACCTCAGACCCAGTTAAAGACGTGTTTTGCCCCTCAGACCCTGTTAAAGACGTGTTTTGTTCCTCAGACCCAGTTAAAGACGTGTTTTGTCCCTCAGACCCTGTTAAAGACGTGTTTTGCCCCTCAGGCCCTGTTAAAGACGTGTTTTGTTCCTCAGACCCAGTTAAAGACGTGTTTTGTCCCTCAGACCCTGTTAAAGACGTGTTTTGCCCCTCAGACCTTGTTTAAGAAGTGTTTTGTCCTTCAGACCCTGTTAAAGACGTGTTTTGCCCCTCAGACCCTGTTAAAGACGTGTTTTGTCCCTCAGACCCTGTTAAAGACGTGTTTTGCACCTCAGACCCAGTTAAAGACGTGTTTTGCCCCTCAGACCCTGTTAAAGACGTGTTTTGTTCCTCAGACCCAGTTAAAGACGTGTTTTGTCCCTCAGACCCTGTTAAAGACGTGTTTTGCCCCTCAGACCTTGTTTAAGAAGTGTTTTGTCCTTCAGACCCTGTTAAAGACGTGTTTTGCCCCCCAGACCCTGTTAAAGACGTGTTTTGTCCCTCAGACCCTGTTAAAGACGTGTTTTGCCCCTCAGACCTTGTTTAAGAAGTGTTTTGTCCTTCAGACCCTGTTAAAGACGTGTTTTGTCCCTCAGACCCAGTTAAAGACGTGTTTTGCCCCTCAGACCCTGTTAAAGACGTGTTTTGTCCCTCAGACCCTGTTAAAGACGTATTTTTTCCTCCAGACCCAGTTAAAGACGTATTTTTTCCTCCAGACCCAGTTAAAGACGTGTTTTTCCCTTCAGACCCAGTTAAAGTCGTGTTTTGTTCCTCAGACCCTGTTAAAGACGTGTTTTGCCCCTCAGACCCAGTTAAAGACGTTTTTTGTCCCTCAGACCCTGTTAAAGACGTATTTTTCCCCCAGACCCAGTTAAAGACGTATTTTTTCCTCCAGACCCAGTTAAAGACGTGTTTTTCCCTTCAGACCCAGTTAAAGTCGTGTTTTGTTCCTCAGACCCTGTTAAAGACGTGTTTTGCCCCTCAGACCCTGTTAAAGACGTGTTTTGTCCCTCAGACCCTGTTAAAGACGTATTTTTTCCTCCAGACCCAGTTAAAGACGTATTTTTTCCTCCAGACCCAGTTAAAGACGTGTTTTTCCCTTCAGACCCAGTTAAAGTCGTGTTTTGTTCCTCAGACCCTGTTAAAGACGTGTTTTGTCCCTCA
The DNA here is from genome assembly GCA_039000515.1 of Timema cristinae. Classification (NCBI taxonomy): domain Eukaryota; kingdom Metazoa; phylum Arthropoda; class Insecta; order Phasmatodea; family Timematidae; genus Timema; species Timema cristinae. The sequence goes on from JBCFYV010000101.1 coordinate 143,731, forward strand.
GACCCTGTTAAAGACGTGTTTTGCCCCTCAGACCTTGTTTAAGAAGTGTTTTGCCCTTCAGACCCAGTTAAAGTCGTGTTTTGTTCCTCAGACCCTGTTAAAGACGTGTTTTGCCCCTCAGACCCAGTTAAAGACGTGTTTTGTCCCTCAGACCCTGTTAAAGACGTATTTTTTCCTCCAGACCCAGTTAAAGACGTGTTTTCCCCTTCAGACCCAGTTAAAGTCGTGTTTTGTCCCTCAGACCCAGTTAAAGACGTGTTTTGTTCCTCAGACCCAGTTAAAGACGTGTTTTGTCCCTCAGACCCTGTTAAAGACGTGTTTTGTCCCTCAGACCCAGTTAAAGACGTGTTTTGCCCCTCAGACCCTGTTAAAGACGTGTTTTGTCCCTCAGACCCTGTTAAAGACGTGTTTTGCCCCTCAGACCTTGTTTAAGAAGTGTTTTGCCCTTCAGACCCAGTTAAAGTCGTGTTTTGTTCCTCAGACCCTGTTAAAGACGTGTTTTGCCCCTCAGACCCAGTTAAAGACGTGTTTTGTCCCTCAGACCCTGTTAAAGACGTGTTTTGCCCCTCAGACCCAGTTAAAGACGTGTTTTGTCCCTCAGACCCTGTTAAAGACGTGTTTTGCCCCTCAGACCCAGTTAAAGACGTGTTTTGTCCCTCAGACCCTGTTAAAGACGTATTTTTTCCTCCAGATAGTCGCTGTCACGCACTTTATGGACTGCTCCATCATCTACGGTTCTAGCAAGCAACAGACGGACTCTCTCAGGGAATGGAAAGGAGGTCGTCTCAGGATGGAATATCGTCATGGCAAGGGCTTCCCACCATCTTCTACCAACAAGTCCTCCATCTGTGACCACATCTCCGAGCAGGAGGCTTGTTACGTCGCAGGTACCACCTCAGCCTAGAAATACAAGCCTGTGAGAACCTCTTGACATTTCTCAATAGCAATCTTCATTTTGCTAGCATTGTCTTAGCTCCGCTTCTTACTACCCGTTCGGGCTACACGCATATGTGGAACGTTACCTATGTGTACGTTTTATTCGTTAAAGCAACACGAATTGCCTACTAGTGTGAATATAAAAAGCCCATAAATATAGGGATTTGGAATTGATTTTGAGATCAAAAAGACACAAAAACGTGAATTCAAAAATACAACGAATGATTACGTGGCTTTAAAATGCTATTTGAAAAATCATCAATTTTAATAAAAAGAAATTATATTCTACGTGTTAAACGGACATCCAATGCAATATATGATATCCTTGCTTAATTTCAGCACTATCGGTACAGTGTTTTAAGTGTGATTGAACAAAAATAGACAAGCACACAAACAAAATTTCATTTTGATATTTAAGTAGGATAGTAGAAGGTAGGATTTGATTCGAAACATTTACGAATGTAAAATACAAGACTAGAGTAAATGAGAAAATATTTTGATTCCATTCTAAATTGAAGATGTTGATTATCACATGGTATTTTGATGCTATACCAATATTAACAACTTTCTTTAGAGAATGGTATGCACTTTTCACGATTATACGTAGAGAGTATTCATTTGTTTTGTGTTGATATCACACCAAATATGGTTGTGCTTCCAGCCCATGTGACAGACATCCTGATTAGATTTGACAAGGCACTACTAACAACTATCCTAAAAAAATAATTATGCATCAAAAAAATTTAATGTGATCCACGCAACAACCAAATAAACGGGGAAGCTTTGATTTAAAACACTAATACATCTTCTTAATTTCGTTATACCCGTTCTTTCAAAGGGTGTTATGACATACATTTGGGACAGTCCTATATTTTCACAAAATATTCGGGCGCAAATGCGTGTTTTGTTATCAAACAATAATATCTGATTCCTTAGTAAAGACCCATCTGGTTTTCAGGTGACTCGCGTGTGAACCAAAACCCACAACTGACGATCTTACACGTGGTCCTGATCCGAGAACATAACCGAGTGGCCGGACATTTGAATAAGTTGAACCCTCACTGGGACGACAACAAGTTGTTCCACGAGGCCAGAAGGATTGTCATTGCTGAGCACCAACACATCTCCTACTATGAGTGGCTGCCTATCTTCCTCGGTAAATATTGCACATCACTTACCTGCCTGATTTAGTCCCTTCTATATCGAGCAACATCTTGTCTACCGTCGAGTTACACTCTTCCTGAAGGGAGACTATCATTTATTCACTTATGTCAATTAACTCAGATATATATCTGGTCAGATATAGTGTTTACAATGAATACTTTCTATTGGTATGGGCTGCAAGTTGTAACGTTGATTGATCAGTTACAGTCTCACCTATGTCTATGACAAATAAAACATTTGCAGAGGTATAAGCTATACTAGTAGTAACATTCAGTACACAGCCAGTCCTTGTGATGAATGAAGGGAAGTTGACATGTGTAGAGTCAGCAAGTGACTGTGTTTCGGCGTGCTTGGCAGACTGATTTGCAATAGTACCAGTGACGAAAACGAGGATAAATTACCTCACTACTCATTTACCGAGTACGCCTCTTCAGTGCTTCCTAGACTTTACAGCTGACAGTGGAGCTGTTGAGGATCCAAACAACCTCCAGGTTAAATACTATACATATATAATATTAGTCAATGTCAAGCCGACAGGTCGGGAAAGCACGCCATTCAAATTTCAAGCAAATGAATGTTATGACTCAATCATATATACACACATTTTATAATATTGTGTTTAATATCTTGGAACAAATTTAAAAAACATATTCTAAGTAAATTACCGCTAATCACAATAAATACTCTTAATATATCAATTTAAAAAAAATCGTCTAAGCCATTTTTAAGAAATTCAAATTTTCAAATTTTCAAATTTTCAAAATTCAGCATTTTTATAGACACGCCTTAAATTTTTTTTACTTGTAAAACTAAAGATGTATTATGATTTATCTAAAAAAAATCATTACCAGAAACCATTTTGCCCCCAGCTTGCCAGGACATAATTGAAGCTTGCTAAAATATGATTGTATCTCAGAACGTGTCCTCAGCAAATGTTAAACATCCTTATGGTAGTTGTCAGCGTAACGTCACGCTTATCAGAAAGTACCAGTCGGTCCGCTGTTTCAGTTTCAGTTACTGTTGAATGTTAAGTCTCTGAAACTTCATTCCCTGCTCCAACTGTACTTGCTGTAAATCTTCTACGAGGGTGATTGTTTTACCATTATCTTCCCTTTTTTATGAGTTCCTTCTGACTTCATTTCCAAGCTTTAACACATTTTCCTAATCTTCTTACATGTTTAGATTGTTTATTAAACCATTTGGAACGTGGCATGGCCTATTTTCACTAGGACACTAAACATAATTTCATATGGTGAACACGTGATCTCTTCATGGTACGTCCTGTTTTTCATTGCTTGTCCAAACCTCAAGCCTTCAAACATCTTTGAAATGTGATTTGTTTCCATCCAATCTACTAACATAGTTTCAATGTCCTGGCTCGTACGTTCAATTAAACAATATGATACTTGAGACTGTGGCTTAGATATCCATGGGATAGTTTGATATAATTCCATATGTCAAATAATGGTTACAGAACTCTCTACCGTTATCAGAATGAAGTGTATTTGGTGTAACAAAAGTGGCAAAAATTTCCAAAACATGAAAGGCAACTTCATCAAACCTTTTCGAAAGGAGTGCTTGGAGAACAACAAATTTCGTCAAATGATCCTGATAAACCAATATAAACCTCGACGTATGATATAGGGTGGTTTGCATATTTAATGATGTATGTATATAATGAGTTGATTTGGCAACTTAATTTAGTTTGTTGTATAGGATTGGTTTCATTACACCACCCTTTTTCATTTTTTTTTGTTTCTTTGACGCGGCTCACATAATCTCAAATACGCAACGATTTAGTCAACGCTCATATACTAATGCTTGCGATTAATTTCCTTAATCATCTGAGTTCTTCCTTCATGCTCAATAGTAGAGAGGTTTTTGTCGATCAGTTCATAAAAATACACGTAGTAAATCATTTCTTATTTTCCAGCATACACTGGAGCTATGCGTTTCTCTTTAACACCGATGTTGAGAGTATCACATCGTTTTAAACCTCTTTTGGGAACGGATTATTTAAAGGCCACATTTTTGTGCATCTTTAACTTAATTCAACAGATTATTATAATTTCATTGGTAAATTAAAAAGTTTGTCCTTTTTATTATTCACTGATTCACTTTAAAGCTCTTACAATCTTTTACGCCCGACATCACACATCGTGATGGATCGAAAACTGCTTCAAACACTAAAAAAATACTACGCACTCACACGAGACCAAGCATGACTTTAGAAAGTGTTAGGGGGGGGGGGGGAGTTGGGGAGCACAACTATTTTGAATGGAGAACCTTTCCTCATTGGTGGCCACCACAGCCATCAATCTCCACTTCCATTAGTTTAAACAAATTAAATATTCTACCTAAGGGAGGGGGGCACGTGCCCCCTCTGCCTCCCTTAAATTCGCACTTGAACGAGCCTAGACTGAAATTGAGCCGTTGTAACACGCAAACAAAGAGTGTGGCGCAGGAACATGTTAGAACCTGCAGAAGAGAGTCGGGCGGGATGGTTATTCCTCGTTATAGCTTCTACCAGCAGTCACTCCAACACATTTATCAATATTGGATGGTAAAAGTAAGAAATACTTGTATCTTATAAAATATTTACATTTCAAGCTTTTACCAGACGATATTGGTAAATGTTAAGATATAGGTAAATTATAAGATTTAGCAGAGTTAAAACTTTTACAGATTTTTCAATAAATTACATTTTTGGTCAAATTTGAAATTTTCGGTGAATGGCTTTAACATTTTTATTTTCAAAATGTGTATCTGGGGAGTATTTAAGATGATAAAAAATTGTATTCCTTCATTTTTCTAAAAAAAAAGTAGGGAATTATATCCATACGATATTTGTAAATTAAAAATTATGTACTATTGTATAGTTTTTTAAATTATCATATTTAGCACACGGGCTATTGACGAGGAGGATAATTTGGATGAACCTCTCCAACATTAGCTTGTAGAGAGAATGAGAAAACCACATTAATAAATTATACATGGAAAACCACCTTGATTGAACCGATCTAGGAGTCTTCCCGTATTCTCTGGGCTAAGAATAAGTAAAGTGCAAATTAATATAATGTCATAGGCCACAGGGTCCAAGACTAGGTTCATATAATTTAATAAACTTTAAAGCTATTTGGTGCTATAAATAGAGAAAGTATTTTATCATCCTAAAGTTTAAATAAATGTCAAGTGCCTCAATTGTTAAACCGGGTAAAACTTTACTAGGCTATAGTTCTCTTTTATAGTGGTAGATTCAACACTAGCACTAGTTATGACTTTTTATATAATGTATTGGGGAGGATAAGGTTAGATTATAGGAAGTGCATTGACATTAGGTTGGAGATAGGATAGGAAAACTATAGTGGTTGGTAAATGTAAAGCCACACACCTAGAAAGTCTTCAAACCTTAACCTCCCGTCAACGGCCACTAATTACAATGCAATTCCAACCCATTATATCTCATGGATGTGCCAAATATATTATTGTATTTACATTTTAATATACAGTTGACATTCAGTAAACATTTACCATGGATTATTACAATCAATGGTTTTAAACGTGTGATAAATATTATGTGGGTAAACAGACAATCACAAGACAATTTGTACTCTCTAGTGGTTGGGTTCTGTAACTATCACGTGATATATGTGTATGTGTGGTACCAGGCTGGGAGAGCACCAAGCACCATGGTCTCACATACGACACCCACGACTACACCCATGACTACAGTGAGCACGTAGACCCATCTGTTATCAACGGACATGCCACGGCTGCTTTCCGATACTTTCACACCAACATCGCCGGCTACCTACAGTAAGTAAGACCTCGTCATTGAGACTAGTGCATACGTACACACTAGTAATTTCTCCTCTCTTATGTCTGTGTGGGACTTTGTATCGCTCCATTATGGCTTAGCTTGTAAGATAGGGCCGTAGTGTAATCACTCGAAGGGAAGGTGCTCTATTTCAAGTTCAAATGTGAAGTTCCAATATGAAGTCTAAGTATGATGTGAAGTCACCAGGTTTGTGAGCTAGATGTTATATACGAGCTGAATCAAACGCAAAGGGAGCAAGAAAGGGGTAGCCTTTCAGAATTTTCCCTATAAGCGTAGAAGGAATATCTGCCACGTATATAGCTGTAAAGTGGGGGTGACGCCCATGTGCCCGACGGGCTTGAACCCAATTCTCCCCGAGCAGTCAGCTGTTGAGAGTCGAGAAGGTCGGAGTCAAAAGAAGACCATCGCTTGTCCGTGTTGTTCTTCCAACACCAATCCCGTCCAATGGAGTGGTATGTAACACAATTATGTTGGTTTTATTTAATATTGTATTTAATCATCAATTCAAACAGGTGCGATTTGTATGGGCTAGGACTTATAGGTCTTTATAATATCAGCTTGCAGAAGATGTTAAAAGGTTAAAAGAAAAACATAACTAAATACAAATTATTTGTTGTGAAAGTTTTTACTCTCAGAATTGACAACAAATCAACACATGTTCTTGAAGGTCATATGATTTGGCGAATGGATACATGAGAATATATCTGGTAGCTTTTACTAGCAAGCACTTACCTACACTCTTACCGTATATGGGGTATAGTCACAATATCTATTGTGGTGCTTTTCAAAGTTTTTTCATGGTGACACAATACAAACCTCCAAAATTTTGTGAAATATCCTACCATAGAAATGAAATTATCCTATACATTTACGAACATTTTGTACCTTCCATATGATATATGAGGAATAAAAACAAACATATTAACAGTTTTTTATATGGAGTAAAGAAACATACTCACAATATTTAAATACTTTTATAGGGAAAGAAAAACAAACATAAACATTTTCACCCTGAGTTTTAGTGGCTCAAGTGTGCTAGGTGAGTCTTACAAATTTATTTTATGTTGGGACGAATGTGCAATAATTTCAAGTGCATTCCTCATCCAGCATTTTTAAACTGCCACGTTTCACTGTTTAATATTGGTCATTAAAGAAAATCCAGCTTAACAAGAATGCGTGGTTGAAAACTTCAACAAAACCACAAGAACCCGTTTAGCCAAACAAGGAAAGTCTTCTTGAAGTTAAATCCAAAATTGATCCAATTCATCTTACTGATATTTTAACTTCAAACTCCTATCATTTTTCATATCTGTAAATTCCTTTTCTTCTGCAAGAGAAAGCTCACCAACATCAGTTGAAACAAATGGATTTCTTATCCAGTCATATGTCTTTGTATTAAGATCAGGCAACCACCGCACTTTAGTTTGGAGAAGAAGATTTAGGTGTTTCTCTCCAATTTCATGGCTTACATGACCAAATATGTGTGATTTAAGAGGTCTACTTTTAATAAAATGTTGGGTTACCTGGTGGTCTAGGGGTAAGGTGTCAGACTTCTGTGCTGGCGGCCGGGGTTCAATCCTCGGTCCCGGCACAGATTTATCTGATTACCAAACCCTTCCTTCACCTCTGACAAGACATCTTGTGAATGTGGGGAATGCCAGGCCTCCACCGTGGTTCGGATTCCACGTTAAACTAGGTCCTTCATTTCATCTCACAATCACCCTACCATTACTCATTAGCGTAAGTGCGTATAACCCGAGCGGGTAGTAAGACGCGGTGCTAATAATAATAATAATAATAATAATAATAATAATAATAATAATAATAATAATAATAATAATAATTTAATAAAATTTAACATATGTATGACTTTGTCTAAACCTGTCTTTAAATCTTCAGCAATAGTTTTTGTAACCAGCACTTCCCTGTGTAGAAAGCAATGTGTGGAAGCTATTTTCCCATTTTGTTTTTTGGCCACTGTAATAAAGCCTTTTATAGCCCTTGTCATTGAAGGACAACCATCGGCACGTATTCCAAAACAATTCTTTCAAGATAAATTAATTTTCTTCGTGTAGTCATTTATAACTTTAAAAATGTCTTCTCCTCTTGTAGTAAGAGGAATTTCCAAGCAACACAAATACCGCTCAATAATTAATTTTCCTTCATAAATAAAACGTATGTAAGTTAAAAATTTAGCAACTCTACTTGAATCAGTTGATTTGTTAACCTTATTTAAAAACATGACACTGTTTTGTCCAACCTTATCTCTCACAAAATTTTCGATGTTTTCAGATAAATCCTGAATTCTTCACTCAACTGTATTGTCAGCGAAATGAATCTTCTTAATTTCAGCGTTATATTCAAAGACAACCATAGATTCTAAGACATAGCATGCTGGAATAACTGTGTTCTCGCCAGCTGAGTATGGTAGCGACTTTTTTTTTTTTTGCAATTAACTTAGATACTAGGTAACTTGCTCCTCGAGTTTTGTCAAAAATATTAAACTTCTTAGAAAATAAAGCAGTGTGTTTTTATCTGTTATTTAACATCTCTTTGAAATAATTAACAGATTTTTCGGTTAAGGTGCTGTGTTTAGTAGAAAGATGACGCAGCAGTTTATTTAGCACCATACTCGCATCAGACAGGTTTTCTCCGCAAACTAAACACTACGGCACGGAACTGCTCCTTTCTCCAGACCACGTGAAACCCATTTTCAAATAATCATCACTATATAAACGTATTTCACCTTTAGTGAATTCCGTGTTGCTAATGCTTGCTGAGAATGAACACACTTTCTTACGTGTTGAAACTCCAATATTTGTTTTGTTATTAGTAGTTTTTACAATGTTTGTTGAATCATCCTCGACATTAGCAATGGTTCGCTTTCTCACATCAATGTATCCCTGACTAACACGATAAAAAAAAGTCACGTTCAACACTATAAAATGTTTAGTGATAAACCCTATTATACAATTAAACATAATAATAACAGTAATATGTACACAGAAACAACTATACTGCTACATTGTGCTGTGTGGCGATACAGATACCACTGAGATCTGAGATTAGGGCCGTATACAAGAACGCCACTATTAGTGGACCCAAATTTTTAGAACCATTGCTTTTCTTACTAAGATGAGCACCGGACATTTTTTCTAAGAAAAGAACGTAATGAAAGATGATAGCGCTATAGTTCAGTCCCAAGCACACTAGAGGTAGTGGTATTTTTTTTTTCAGGGAAAAAATCTGCTCACTCTCACCTTTCACTAAGTGAGTGTTACTGCTTATGGCCTTAAGTTTATGAAATGATCGTCGAGAAGAGTCAATGCATGCACACCAAATGATTCACAGAACGCTGCAACGTAAAGACTGACTGGGCCGATATCGTAGAGTAATATGTATTATATATAGACAGCTGATCTGCACTTCTGACACCTAACTAGTGTTACGCAAGTTAATATTTTAAAATAAACCAAATAATTTATTTATCTATCACTTAGTTTGCGGCACCCCATATACCCTTAGATGACATTCAGTTTGGAAAGCACTGGTTTAGTGTGTCAGGCTCACTATGGATCTAAAAAATATTGTTGAAGGGGCATACCCTAAAGGTTTCCCTATTTATTTAATACTTAAATTGTCTTGTTTAATTGAGTTTAAAGATGCACTTCACAGTATCCATGGGTGCTAGTTTGGTCATGTTGAGAGAATGAGTGTGGATAGAGTTACGAATCAAATGTATGATGGTAGATTGTGAGAACCAAAAAGGAGTAGGGCATGCAAGAGGTGGCTAAATGTTGTAGAATGAAGATGAATGTGTGAAAAAGAGAAACACTAAGATTTTAAAGAATAAAATATCATGTATAAGATGGTGTATGGATGTTGTTGAAACGAAGGGAGTTAACAAGGATATGAAAGTGTGGAGACAGTTAGTGAGGATGTATTAAGAAAGGAATTTTTGATTTTTGAGCAATATGCACGGTTTCTTGTCTACTCTGTAAGGGAATGGTGCGATAAAGTATGCATGTGTGTATGTATGTCTTAAAAAACTGGTTTTATTATTGTAAGGCCATTAAATAAAACAAGTTTTAAAATCGAAATTATATTTCAGTTTTAATTTGAGAATATATTTATAAAGAAACTTGGTTAGGCCTAAGATGCCATAGATATATTCTGTGTACACGTCTTTTCTCCATGTTTATTTATAGTGGTGTGAAGTACCACATATTGGATAAATGTGAAGAAGTCTATTTGTAAGGCACAGAATAAACTTGAACCTACCAGGGCCAGTAAAATGTTATAACAGTGTGTTATCACCAGCCTAGTGAGCGAACATCGCAGCAGCTACTCTTCACTCAGGCTGAGTGACCATTTCAACCGTCCTGAGATCATCGAGGAGGGGGAAAACTTTGATCATCTTATCCGAGGAATGACAACTCAGAGCCAGGAGTGTACTGATCAGTACTTCACTAGCGAAGTAAGTGTTCACATGATCAGAGTCAGGAGTATACATAATGACCAGTAATTCACTAGCGAGGTTAGTGTTCATATGAACAGAGTAAAGAATAAACATAATGACCAGTACTTCACTAGCGAGGTTAGTGTTCATATGATCAGAGTTAGGAGTATACCTAATGACCAGTAATTCACTAGCGAGGTTAATGTTCATATGATCAGAGTCAGGAGTATGCATAATGATCAGTACTTCACTAGCGAGGTTAGTGTTCACATGATCAGAGTCAGGAGTATACATACTGATCAGTACTTCACTAGCGAGGTTAGTGTTCACATGATCAGAGTCAGGAGTATACATACTGATCAGTACTTCACTAGCGAGGTTAGTGTTCATATGATCAGAGTAAGGAGTATACATATACCAGTACTTCACTAGCGAGGTTAGTGTTCACATGATCAGAGTAGGAATATACATAATGACCAGTACTTCACTAGCGAGGTTAGTGTTCACATGATCAGAGTAGGAGTATACATAATGACCAGTACTTCACTAGCGAGGTTAGTGTTCATATGATCAGAGTAGGAGTTATACATAATGACCAGTACTTCACTAGCGAGGTTAGTGTTCATATGATCAGAGTAGGAGTATACATAAGACCAGTACTTCACTAGCGAGGTTAGTGTTCATATGATCAGAGTAAGGAGTATACATAATGACCAGTACTTCACTAGCGAGGTTAGTGTTCATATGATCAGAGTAAGGAGTATACACTATGACCAGTACTTCACTAGCGAGGTTAGTGTTCATATGACTGGCAAAATATGTAAAACAATTTATTTAGGGTATCCGTAATTCTGGATGGTTTCTTTATAAAATATGAAACTGCCCATCAATTAATTACAATCGTCAAATAGCAGATATCAAATTAAATTTAAAATAAATTTACTAGCGCTTCGGAAAGTTTACAGGCGTAACTTCTAATAAATATTTTTTTTCTCCTTTATAGGCCTTTGGCCTATTACATTCCAAGGGTTCCATATTCTTCTCGGTCCTCCATGTCTTCACTTCCTTTGGAGGTCGTCTCTTGCTATTTTGACAATTATGTTTTCTCGCATCCTGTCATAATGTTGGTTCCATTATCTCCTGCGTGAATCTATACATTCAGTGATGGGGTTGATTTGAATAGATTCTCTTATATTCCATTTCTATCTCTGTCTAGTGGAGATTTATTAGTAATTTTTCCAAATAATTGCATTTCTGTGACCTCCAGCTGTTGCTAGGCACGTTTATGTTTACTTCTTCTCAAGCATATGCGAGTATTGCCTTACACTGACTTTTATACCTATTCTTTGGAATCCTGTCGTAGATATTTGTTGTACCATATTGAGTTCTTAATGCGAACGTAGATTCTGTTACTTACCTTTTATTGTTTATTTACTTACCAGTTAATCGTGGTCCTGTTATGTTTTATTCCAGATATTTTATCTTCTTTAATCTTGACATCACATTCTGAATATATATCGACTATTAAGCATACAAGGTTATGGGATAAATTTTTATTATTTAATAATCTTATTTATTTCTATTAATAAAATTGACAAATGCTTTTCTTAAAGCAATAAAAACATAGGAATGTCAGTTTGTCAAACTCAAGAGATTTAGCCACTGGCTGTCTAATAATTTATGAATATTACATCATTACAAAATTCTCCCCTTCTATATTCCCGTTGGTATCTTTCCAATTATTGTTTTATGCAGCTCATTGGCTATATATTTTGTTACAATTTGAAAGGTAGCTTAAGAGGTATATTCCTCTATAGTTGCACGGGTTAAGTTTGTCTTCTTTCTTGAAAAAATAATATTAAAATGCTTGTTTCCGTTCCTTTGGTACCTTGGAGAATCTTTGATTTGCTGGAAGAGATTTGTTATTTCTTCGACCAGCATTTATCCTCCATTCTTTATCAATTCATTATAGGGTACATTCCTTTTCACTGGTTAATTTACCATTTCTTAGTTTCGAAATATTTCCTTTGCTTGTTCCTTAATATTGTACATTTTACATTTGAGCTATCATTTTAAACCAGTTCAATTTTTCTAAAATCACAGAATAATTTGTTTCCATTCTCAGATTTCTACTAAATCTCCATATATTTTGTTTTTGCTGTCCGTAGAAGTCATGGTCAAGTGTGTAGTAAAGGAGGATCAGTAGTTTTTCTTAATTTTCCTGATTAAAGAATTTGTTTCTTCCCTGATGATCTTATATCCTTCGATTGATTGCGTGGTCAAGAAGGGTTTATATTTTATGTAAGCTTATCTTTACCATTGTGTAGCTTCTTTTAGTTTAGTAGTGATCCAAGGAGCTTTTTTATTTCTTGTTCTATAGATACTTACTATCTTCCATACCACCTCTTCGGCAGCTTGGAGAACATTCATTCTAATTATGTCATAATATCTTTATAATGTAATCTGTGTATTGGATTTTATAATCAGTAATTTTATTTATTTTAAATTTATCCTTGTACAATGTTTTTTGGCACAAATGCCGGTTTGTCCATAGGTTTGTTTTTAGAGCTGTCTTCATGTTAAATAGCACCAAATCACTTCTGATGTCTGCAGTTGTTAAACTTCTTACATCAATTATTTGACATTGGTGTACCTCTCGGTTTGTGAGTACGTAATCTATCAAATTCTTTTGCCACCTGTTGTTCATAAACGGATATTTTTGTTGATATTTGTGATGGAAAATTGTGTTATTTATTTTAAATTCTTTGTCGCCACGGAAATCGATTAGATTCTCTCCATTTTTGTTGAGGACGTCCTCGTTAACATATGTTTTTATTCCAGCTATAAAATGTTCTCCTATCCTTGAATTAAGGTCTCCGCTATTATTAATCGTTCTGTAGGATCTATTTGACATATAGATTCTTGGAAATTGTCATACAATTTTTGTTTGTCATGAAGTGGCTTAGTATTTTCAGTCGCAAAGCCTGATTTTATGTTTATATGGCATGGAAGTAGTGGCCAGCTTTACGGATATAATTCTCTCGGATGTATATAGTTATTCTTGATTATATTGTTTATATGTTTGTTGTGTATTATAAAATTTGGGGTTTTTACCCCTTTCTTTGCTCTGTGATTTTTTGGGGACTCCCTCGGGCCTACTGTGAGTCTTTGCCGGCTTTTTTTTTAAATTACCCTTTCTATTTTGTTTCTGTAAGGCAGCATATAAAAACTTTTTTTTCAAATTATATCAGTACTTTGGGTTCACTTGTGTTTCAAAATTTTAATTTTTTCCCAGGTTTCCAATCTTAAAATTTTCCCTAACTTTCCAACTCTTAGCCCTGTTTTCCCACTGGGGTTTTTTAGAACCTAATCAACCCATTTCCCGGGAGGCAAGCCCTGCTTCTTTGAGCTAGAAAGTTTTTTTATTCCGGGCAGGAACCCCTAAATTCACCCAGAAATCCCCTTTCTTTTTTTTCCGGGCTTGAGAGCGGCAGGGACTCTGATGAGCTTTTCCCAATTTCCCAGAATACTCACCAGGCAAGAAAAAACTAACTCTATATAATTTTATTGGAAATCCTCTTCCGCATTAGCCCCCCCTAGATCACAATTCTGTTTTGAACTTTTTTTTTTAAAAAATTGACTTTTTCTTTTTATTATTATTGGATTTCCATTTATGACCCCTTTTAGGGTCTCCATTAGGGGTATACAAACTAATTACAAAAACTTTTTAAAAGGCCCCAAAATTGGGGTTTAAAAATAAAAAAAAGGAATAAACTTGTTGATAATAGAGGGGAAAGGGCACTAAGTAAAATTAAAGATAAAAAAGTTACAAAAAATTTTAAAAAGAAAAAGGGTTCACTGTGGGGAATTTTTCCCGACGGAACTCTTCGGGCTATTTGAGTACGAGTCAAAAATTTAAATAAAGGGATAGTCGTTTTGGGGACATACCTTAAAAAAATCCAAAAAATTTGGCACAAAATTAAAGAAAAAACATAAAGCTCACACACGGGAGATCGCCTCTTAAATACAACATATAAGGGGTTTGGGAGATGTAAACCCCAACGTGCATTTTATTTTTCAAAACAACTTCCTAGTCTATATACTTTAATTTTAAAAAAGGGGGGGCCCAAATGGGTGACACACCCTCCTTTATAAAAAAAAAAATTTGTTTTTAACAGTTTTTAAAAAATTCCACTGCTCATGCCTTTTGAGAACTATCCTACGAAAAATTTTTCCCCTATTGGATTTATAAACTAAATAATCTGGAATCAAACCCACATAGGAGGGAGATATAATGCCTCCTGAATGTCGGGTTTGGGCCCCGGATCATTATTACATTAGAGGACTGGGGTTAAAAGGGAAATTTCAACAGAAGGCGAGCGGCTCCAATACGCCCCAAAAGTTCTCTGAATCAGCTGTGGAGTACGAAGCGTTTATTCCCGGGACGTTTTTTTGGTTTAGAAGTATTGTTAAGAATGCCAAAAATCTTGACACATGTGATTTTGTGTTTGCTTATGGTTTTTTTTTTAATGCTTGTAAAGAATGTCATTGATTTTTTTCCAAACCGAAGAGTACTTTTAATAAGAGTGTTTCCCAACTGATTGCGTTTAGAATGGTACAGCCCCTCAGCTTTTGTTACTTTGAAAGTCAAAATTTGAACAAAAGTGTGGTTAAAGTCGGTGGGTTTTAAAAACGTAGTGTTTGTTTACTTTAAGCACACGAAGGTGTATAAACTTTGTCTGTTCCACATTTAATATTTTTGGTGAAACATTACTTCAACACGGATTGTATTCATTTCACATTAAATTGGTGGCAACCCCTTTTAAAAAGGGAAAGACAAAAGCCATTCGATTAGAATTTTGTCTGTTGTTTAAATTTTAAATCCCCGACAAAATTCCATTATTATGTTCAGGCCCAAAGGGCTACTTTAAACCTGTGATGATATCAAAAAATTTTTTTAAATTTTTGAAAATTCCTTTTGGTGATCCGAAAAAAATTCCCCCTCCCAATGTAAAAAAACACTTTTTAAAACGTGTTTGGATTGTTGTGTTACAAAATAGTCTTACAATTTCTCCCAAAACAAACTTTCACTGCTATTGGAGGGGGTTCCCTTGGGGTTTCAAAGGGGTTTTTTTGACCTTTCAGATGATGGAATTACTGCCACCCCTTTAAATTGTCAGATGAAAGGGAAATTTTAAACCTTTTTCTTTCCCCCGGACGATGTATCCGGCTGTTGTGGTCCCATTAAATTTTCCACCAAAATATCCTACTTCCCCCCCTTAGATTATGGGGTTTTTTGAGGATGGTGGAAAGCTAAGTATTTTCTTTATTGCATCATGGATGGGGGTGCTGCCTCCCATAAAAAAATGCCATGATGACCTCAGAAGAACAAGAAGTACTTCTACCAAAAAAAGGTTTTTGGGGGGGGTTTTAAAAAAAAATATTGTGTTTTAGTAAAATTTTTTTTGTCAGTCATTTGTGTTTTATATTTTCATTCAATCAGTCAATAAACACCAAACAAAAATTTTTTTTCGTTTTTTAATACCACCAATGATGTATTTTTTTCGCGACAGTTTCAAACAGTGTATCTCCGCACCATTTTAGAATTGAAGACAATTTTATAATCTTTTTTTTTCTCAGAATAATAAAATTTTTTACAACCTTTCAATATATTTGAAATTCTTTCCCGAAAACTCTGTTACAAAATTCCGGGTTTCCTTTTTTTAAGATTTTATTTTTGGGTTTTCCCCTTTCGATTCGGCTCCTTAAAAATAAAAAAGAGTTTTAATGTAGTGAAAATAAATTTGAATTTAAAGTTTTTTTTCTTATTTACAGATCACGAGGTACTTGTTCACCCTAACGGGAAAAAAAACGGGGCAAGGTTTTCGAGCCATTGAATTCAAAAAGGTCGTGCCCCTGGTTTGGGTTCCTACAACGATTCCGCCATTATTGTGGTCTTCATCGAGTGACAATTTCCGGGGCTTTGGGGACTATTTTCAGCCAAAAAGGGGGACCGTCTTTTTTTCGTATCTCTTTCGTGCGAAGTTTCTGGTTTTATTTTTAAAACCCTCTTATTAATTTTATTTTTATTTCTAGTGAAAATTCGAAAAACATTTCATAATTTATATTGCTATGTAGACATTACATATTTAAAAAAAATAGATTTTTTTCCCTTTCATTTTTCCCCTTTTTTTCTGCCCCCGGCAGTCAGGGGGTTGGGGGTTTGAACAAACAGTTTTAAATCGTCGGCGGTGGGGACTACAGCCGGAGGTGGGGTAACTTATGGAATAACATGATTCAAAATTGTTGAGATTAGTCAGAAGTTTATTTTATATCTTGTTGACATTACAGATTTCGATAGTGCACTTTTCATTTATAAAAAATTTTATATTTTAATATTTTTTTAAAAAATCAAAAAGTTATGTAGATTAAATACAAACTTGAGTATTTTTTAAATTTTTTTTGAAAAAAAGGTTACTTCTCCATGGGGAACCTTTCCTCCAAGGATCTCCATGACGCCCCAACATTTATTTTGCCTTAAAAACTGTCTAAAAGTCCTACGTAGCCGAGTGCTAACAGGGAAGTGCGCGCGTTAATCTTCCTTTTTCAATTTACCAAACCACTGACACTAAAAAAATAATACGCCCGATTAGCCAGCTGTTCCATGAGAAGCCAAAACGTGCTTTCAAAGCTTTTGGGGTATCAGAAAACCCAAAAAAAACAAGACACTTTAAAGTGGAAAAATTAAAAAGTAATAAATTTAGTGAAGCTTTAATAAAACAAATTTCTCTCTAAAAATAAAAAACTTCTAGTTTAAAAAATTTTAAAAAGGGGCCCTAAAAATGAAGTTAACTTTTTTAAAATGTAGAATATCTTACGTTGCTTTCTTTTTGAGTTAAAATTTGGGAAACTTAATTAACTTAAACCCACAATTACTTAAAATTAAAAAATTTTGGGCTGAATAACTTATTAATGAAAAATTTTAAGTTTAAAATTTTGGGCCCTAAAAAAAAATTTAATTCATTGTAGATGCTGAAAGAAAATAAATTTACAAAAGGCCTAACTGATTGGATAACAATAATATACCATAAGTGGGGTATTCTCATTTATTTTTTTTTAATGCTAGCATGATTTTAAAAAACCCTTAAGAGGGAAATTTTGAAAAAATTTTATAAAAACTGTTATTAAATGTCTTTAAATTTTTTGTAATGCTGGGAAAATTTGCAAGCCTTTTTTCATCAATAATGAATGTATGTGTTTCAAGAAATTTTAAAATTAACAGAATAAACCATGGCAAACAAATATTTTTTAATGAAAGGGCCCGAGGGCTAACATTACATACCTAATCAGTATTTTATTACAGGGTAAGCAAGAAACTGTTCATATAGCTAAAAAAGCTACAACTCAATATTTTTTTCCCAAACCTCACAAAGGGCCCCTTTCCCCAAAAGGGTTGACGTTTTGCAATGCAAGTTTCAACCGGTTGCTGTGAAACCGTTTGGTGACCTTTACGTTTGGGGAAAGTGGAGAGCCTCACGGGGTCGAAAAAGAAAACGGGACTGGTTTGAAATATTTTTCCCCAAATGGTAAACATGCGATCTTGCAGGTCACGAATCGGTTTCGTTGCCCCCGGTTGCATGGTGTGAAATTGTTGAATACGTTTTTTTTCCAGCGTTTGTACAGGTTTTATTCTTATTTTAGGTTTTTTTTTGGTATATTCTCAAATTTTTTGAGGTGTTGTTTTTCGACATTCAAATGAATGAAAAGGGGGGAAATATAAAATTCGTTGAAGAGGGGGAAAAGCGGGGGAAGTGCTATTAAAATTAAAAGGGTTCCGGGGAAATCCGGGAAAAGACATCACTGAAAAAAAAAGGAAAATGTGGCAGCCGAAGTAAAAAATTCCCAGGTATGTAGGGGTATTTTTTTTTTTTTATTATTTTTGTTAGATATTTATTTAACCACCACACACCGTAATATTTTTTAATAGGGAAAATTAATTTTTAAAAAAGTTATTCCCTTTTCTGGTACAGTGGGATTTTTATTGTTTAGGGTTCCCGTTTTTCGAGGAGGGGAAAAAAAATTGTTTGCCAAATAATTCCTTAAAAAATAGCCCCCGAAGAACTTTCCCCCTATTAAAGTTTTCTTGTTATGTTGATAGCTTTCTCCCCCCATATTGTTTTTTTCTCCCGTATCTGGTGGCCCCCAATCAATTTCCCCCCCGTTTTCGACGTAATTGTGGAAAGGGCGCAAGTTTTTTTTTTCAATGTTTATTCAGTGTTTTTTGCTTTACGACATCGTATGGGCCCATTTAATACCCCGAACTTTTTTGTGCATTCCAAAGGGGCATTCAATTGTTTTCCTTCCACGGCTAAAACGTAATTAAAATTTTTTTTCACATTGTCAGGGTTCTTTTTTTCGTTAGGGCCCCACACAAAGGGTAAGGAAATGGACAGTTTGTTTCATTTGTATCTAATCGGGGAAAGGGAAGGTATGTCAAAACCCCCATGGGGGGCCCAGTTTTTTATTGCACTGGGGTCTAAAATTTCCTCGATCACTGTTTCTTTTTGGGGTAACCTAGTTCATTTATTGTGAAAAGTCCATCTTCTTTAATCATTTCAAAATTTGGAAGGTAGAATGGTTAACTTGTATTTTTAATTTTGGGGAACCTTTTTTTGGAAATTTTATCCATTCGGGTTTGCTTCCCCTTTCCAAAAGCCCCAAAGCAGTTTGGAAGGTTCCTTTTCATCTCCCAAAAAGATCAGCAATTTTTTTTACATTTATCTCCTGTAGGTACAGGCTTATAAATTTTTTTCAATACGTCCCCCCTTATTTTAGTAGTTTCTTTAACAATAGCTCCGATTGTGGGGCTCTCCTCTTGCAAAATAATATAAAGAAAGTAAAACAAATGTACATTCTGTTGCCAAGTACCTGTAAAAAAAGTAAATAATCTAATATACAAATGAATAACCCTAAATAAAGATTATTTTATTTTTGTGTTGCTGTATTTTAACTTAATGTGTAACTGTATTCATTTCATTGATTTCAGCGGCTGAGTGCAAAAATAAGTGGCGTTTTAAATCTTCATACAGTTCTTCACGTAAACTGTATCCTCCACCAAATGGATCTAGAAGAAAAAAAACCATAATATTTGGCAAAAATGCTAGCAGTTTTGGGTGCCATTCATAAAAGCGTTGGTTCCTCCCCCATCCCGGAAATTTGACACAAATACCCCGGCACGAAACGACAGTTGAAAATATTTGAAAATTCAGAAATTTGTTTGATGATGATGATGATAGTGGCTCTCTGGGGATTCATCAGACATGGTGTAGTTCTCACAAGCATCATCACCACCACCCCCCACCACCACCTCTGATACAAGCACCATCCACCTTCCCCCTAGAATCACCTGAGAAAACAGTACTGCCTCAACCAAATCGAGCTATGTCAGGAAAAAAATCGGCAGCGGACGCAGATAATGTGTGGCTGAATATTTCAAAGAAAAAAAGCAAGACTGGAAACAACTGCTAACGTAGAAGCTACTAGCTCTCACAAAATTGAAAGGAAAAGGCTCTCAAAATGTTTCTACTGAGCTTGATACCTGAAATAGAAGAATTTACTGATTCTCAAATTAAACTATTCAAACTCAAAATTTTCAGCATTATTGATGAGATATCAACCCCGTCACTGCTCAACTCTTCATCATTTATCACAATTGGCTCACCAAAGTCAGATTCACGCATACCTATACTATTCCACATACCTCTGAACCTTCACATACCTCAGCAATTTATCCGGTTTCAGAGTCATTACAGGAACAAGCATCGCCAGAACATCAGTTTCATATTGACTTTTCAGGGGCACTCAACTCCAACTATTATAAAATGGGAAAATTTTATTTCAACTACATTCCTTAAGATATGAACAGAAGTGTATCTTTCTTAATTTTTTCTGTATATTTTATTTCTATAAATTTGACTTTTGTAATTCTCTGTTAGAACCAAAATAATGAGTAATAAATAAAGCCTACCTCAAAGTTATTAATATTCTTTCTTCTGCAGTCACACACTCTCTCATATTTGTGTACATCTTCTGTATAGTAGGAGCAAACATCTTTACCAATTCCAGGTAAGAATCCTTGGACATTCTGTTAAATATTATAAATTTTGTATCTGTTTGATTTAATTATTCTGCTGCTACGAACAGCCTGCACATGATATTTCTCTCTATATAAGGATGGCGCCAATATTCCCTTCGTACTGCTCTTCGTAGTCTGCCGTGTTTGATAATAGACAATTATGTATTCTTCATCTGAACTACTACTTGACATGTTACCAAAACTAGCTTCAAAGAATATGTATATAAAAGTGTTTCAATCGCAAACACTCTTTTATTGACGAAAATGTTGAAAGCTGGTTTAGC
>JBCFYV010000102.1:0-82783 GCA_039000515.1 Timema cristinae
AAAGAAAAAAAAAATTTTTAAAAATTTTTTATCAGTTATAATTTTTTTATTTTTAAATTTAAATTTTTTTAAAAACTTTTCCATACGTGATCCCTTTAAAAAAAATTGGCTCGTTTTAATTATTTTTAAAAATTCCCTTTTTAAAAAATTTAAAAAATAAACCCCGAGCCCCCTTTAACCCTTTTTTTTAAAAAAAATTTGTTAAGGCCCTTTTCAAATTTATGGGGGCCCAAAAGGGATAAAAACCAAAACGTTTTGGAAGTTGAAACCCTTATTTAAGGGGGAAAAGAAAAATGTTTGGGGTTTTTTTTACAATTTGGCTTTTTTTTTTTTTAGAAAAAGGGTTGGTGGTTTTCCCCTAATATAAGTTTTTTGTAAGTTTTTAATGTTAAAAAAGCCGGTTTTGTCAATTTTTTTTAACAAACTTTTAAAAATTCACAAAGTTTTTTATTTTTCAACCTTTTAATTTAAAACTGACCAAACGCTTTCGATTTTTTAAAAAATTTTTTATTTTTAAAATATGAAAACATTTTTTAAAAAAAAATTAAAAATTTTTTTTAAAAAATTTTGTTTATTTAAAAATTATTTTGTTTAATTTGCCAAAAAAAAGCTAAAGATAAATTTCAAATTAAAATTAATTTAAAAAAAAACCCGTTAGAATCCATGGAAAGGCGGGGTTAACCCCGTAACCCCATTTCTTAAAGGGGTAAAAAAACCCCAAACATTCCCTTTGTTAAGCTGTGCAAGTTGTCGGTTTGGAGTTATTTAAAACCCCAAAAACCTTTATTAAGTTCGTTAATTAATGCCGGTTTGATATTTTTGGGGTTGAAAAATTTTTAATTTTTTTTGGAAGTCCTCCAGTTTAAAAATTTTTTTCAAAATTTAAATGAAAAAAAATTTCAATTTTAAAGCAAACGTTTTTACCGTGGGGCGTTACTGTAACCCAAAAATTTTTTTGGGCCAGGTTAAAATTTTGGGTTAAAAACCTTTAATAAATTGGGTGAGGTTTTCCAAGGTTAAAGTTATCCACCCCCATTGGTGATTCCCTTTCTAACTTCCCTTTCCTTTCAGTTATATCCAACTTCCACTTTTCACAAAAAAAGGTGTGGGTTAAAATTCGAAGATCGGGAAATATTGGTCTTTGAGTTTAAAATCCTTTTTCAATTAATTTAACCCCATACATTTCAACCCACAAAAGTTAATTTAAAAAATGGGGTGAAACTCCCCAATTGACCTTTTAAAAACAATTTAAAAAATCCTTTTTCATCTAGCCAATTACCTTTTAAAAGGGGTTTTAAAAAATTCCATTACCCTTTTTCAAGCGTCTCTACCTTAAAGTTTTAAAATCTAAATTAACCTTAGCCAGTGCGTGAATTGGTTTGTGTTTTTTGAGAGGTAGATGGAAACACCAAAAATCCCCCTTGGTTCCCCCATTTCGTTTAGCGGCGCCAGTTTTGTGAGTGTGACCCCCTTTGACCCTACGACCTGAATTTTGTATTTTAGAACATAATGAATTTTTTAAATTTAAAATGAAAGTTCAATAAATTTTGAAATTATTTAAGATTGTTAAATTGTATTATTTAGTTTCTAAATTCCGGGAAAATATCCTCTTATCTGTTTTGGAAGGGGGGTGGTAAACGCTGAAAGCCCTATGTATTCCTGCATTGTGTTTGGCTACAAAATTTTTGCTTTTGATCATTTACTTAACAATACGGAATTTAATTGTAGCTTGGGCTTCATTTACCCTGTTTGTTGGCATGAGCATTCAGGCAACTTTTGACATCATATAGATTTGGGTTTTTTTCTATCAGTGATTTATTTTAAAAATTTTTTAAAAGGTTTCCCTTTTTTAACTTATTTTTTTCTTTTCCTTCTTTTTTAAAAGTTATTTCCCCCCCCCCCCCCCCCATTTTGATTCCGTTTGGTTAGTTTTGGACACTTTGACTTTTTGTCCAAAATTTTGGTTAATGCTTTTCCCTGGCAGTTTCAGGAATTTATCACTTTGGGTTAAGTTGCGGCCTTTTTTCAGTTTCTCTAAATTTGGGCAAGAGGGGGGTACTAAAATGTGCATTTAGTTTCTGTTATATGAATTTAAATGTAGGAGGGAAAACATTTTAAAAAGGTTTTGATCTTCCCTTTGGGGAAAAGAGATGAAATGGCGCACAAATTTAAAATTTTTAAAATAAATGAATCATTATGAAGAACTGAATTTTAGGCATGTTGTATCCCAGTGTAAGATGGGGTAGTTGGAGAAAAAAGGGTAAAATGTTTTCATTTATAAGCTAATTTTTTTTAAACATTTACTTTATGAGATATTTGAAAAAAAAAAATCCCACACATCAACAAGTATCATATTTTAAACTTTTTAAGTGCCAGGTGTGGTGTTATATAACTGTTTTGGTGTTTAAAGTTTTTTTAACAAAAACACATCAGTGATGATTTGATTGACGGGAACAATACCTGGGTATTATTCTGGTTCCCTTTTTTTTTCTTTTAAAGTTTAGAATCTTTCCCTCTAATTTGTGTCCCCCGGGTTTGTAACCAGTCCCTCCACTGTTATTAAGTTTCCAAATTCCCCGATTTTGTGGAGCGACAAAAAAAGGTAAACCCCCAGCATCGGGGTGTTACGGAAGGACACTTTTCAGCTGTTTTTTTTTTTTTAAATATTAGGGGACCTGGCTTAGGGGGAAAGGGGTAAGAGTTTGTGTTGGGGGGGTTTTGGTTCAACCCCGGTCCCGGCACTGTTTATCATTACCAAACCCTTCCTTCACCTCTGACAAGACATCTTGTGAATGTGGGGAAAAGCCAGCCTCCACCGTGGTTTTTGGATTCCCGTTAATGTAGGTCCTTTATTTCATCTAAAATCACCCACCATTACCTTAGCGTAAGGCGTTTTGTCGAATGGTAGTAAGGTGGTGCAAATAAAAATCTTTGTTTATAAAACAAAACATCCCTTAAAAATTTAAAAACAGGTACGAAGCGATGGGGAAAATTTTTTCTCCATTTGAAGGCAAAATTTTTGCATTTATTTAAAAAAAGCAATTTTGTGTTTTGAGGACAAAATAAAGATATGATAAAACTTGTGAAAACTGAAAATAAAAATTTCCTTTTTGAAATGCAAAAAGTTGGTTTTTTTGGGGAAATAGTTGTTGGTATATGTAGAAACTTTAAAAAATTATTCTTTGAAAATTAACTAATTTTTAGTTGTTTTTAAAAATTAAAACTATATATGTGCGTTACAGAAGGACAATTTTGCCCAAACTTGAAACTAGTTTAAGTTCACTTTAGTTTGTGGGGGGTAATTGCTGTCTGAATTTAAACGGTAATAAAAAAAATAAATTACTTTGGATTTTTCACTTGCCCTTTCTGAGATACAGACCTTATCAACACATGACTTAAATTTATAAAGAAAAACAAAACCCCGCCTTTTTTTAGTGGTTGTTAAAATACAACTGAGCCCCATTTCCCAAAAATTTGGCTTAATTTACAAATATTTAAATTACACACTCCCCGGGGTATGTTTTAAATTTGTGCTTTTTAACCCAAAATTGCTTTTAATTTTCTAATTTGGTTCTTTGGAAATAAATATATTTCATTGCACCTTTTGTCTTTTTCCCAAATTATTTAACCGGGAGGGCCCCACCAACAGATCAAAATAGTAGTTTTTTTAAAACAAATTAAAGCTTTTTTTTTTAAATGATAAAATTTTTTTTTTAAGTATTAAAATTTAAAAGGTCTACACTTTGCTTGGAAGGACAATTTTTTTTTTTGGGCCCATTTTATTAAAAGTTTAAGGCAATGTTTGCAAAAATTGTTGTGGTTTTTTTTTATGATACCATAATGTAAATTTGTGAAAAAAAATCTAAAAAAATTTCATCCAAATTATATAATGCTATACTGGGAAACCCGTTCATAAAGGGGGTGACATCACCATTTAAAAAATAGAGAGATTTTTATATTCTATAAATAAGTTTAATAAATTTTTAATAAAAATTATTACAAAAAGATGTTAGGGGTAAATCCCTTACTTATAAATCTGGACCAACAGAGGTTTTTAGTTTAACAAATCCTCTGTTGAAGTACGGACAAAAAACTGCCCTGTTTGACAGTTACATAGTCCCAAAAAAAAATCTTTTGAAAAAAATTGTTCTAGTGGAAAAAGCTCTAATTTTCCAATTTTGTCATAATAAAAAGTGAAACCCCTTTCCAGCTTGGCGAAGTGGTCTGAATCGCAATCGAAATTTTAATGAACTCAAAGGGTGGGCCATCCTCGCCCCCCCGTCACCATTTTGGACCTTGCTTGCTGTTGCCCTCCAGGGAAGTCTACTTTTTCTATATGTTGCCCCTTTCCCAAAACATGCATGGGTTGACCAGTTCAATGTTGATGTTTGCTCATCATGTTAGGACACCAGTCTCCCCCAGTTCCCGGTGCCTCTGTTGCGAATAGGGCACCACTCATATGTAGAGCTATTTTAAAATAAGGGGAAAGGGTTTGTCAAGGCAGTTTGAGGTTGTAGGGGTTCCCCCTTGTTGTTGATTGTCAGCATGTCCCCCACATCTGACGATAAGGGTGTTCTCCGGGGACATTCTGAAACTGTAATTTTTCCCCCTCAATGGTGATAGTCGAAATCCCTTCGAATATGCTCCCTCTTCGGAGTCACTCCAATTGTCCCCCTCCTGTTTTAGACTTTTCCCGTTTAATGTTCCCCTGTTCAAAAACGGATCCTCAGGGGGTAGGTTTGGGGGCTGTAGAACTTTTATTTTTTCAACTTATTGCTGTTTTCGCCTGGAGGGGATTTAAGGACCGTGTCTTATTCATGACATTCTGGGGTGCAAAGGGAAAGTTTAAGTCAGTTGGCATGATAACAATTCCTTATTGTTACTTTTTTTTTGTAATCCCCGTCCCTTTTCTCGAGGATTTTGTATGGACTCTTCCCTGTTTTGACAGTTTCCCTTAAAAATCCTTGCTTTAAAGCTGTATCCTGTAGATAAAAAAGTCCCCTACTCATAATTTTGTTTGTAGTTTTTAGGTCATGTACGTTTTTGTTTCTTTTACTGTTTGTAAACCCCCCCTTAATTAACACTAATTGCTGTGAGGTCCGTTTCAACGTTAAAGGCTGGGGTTAAAAGGTCATTGTCATTTGGCAATGTCTTCTTGTCCATAAATTGAATAAAAAGGTGTTTCCCTGTCTTGGATTTTGGCGCCCCTGTAGGCACATGGTACCCACACTTCCCATTTTTTTCTTGCCTGTCAACAAATGGGAGATCTTTTACATCGTCTATAAAGTGTTCAAAAATTTCCGTTACTCATAAGTATATGAGGTTGTCTGGTTTTCCTTTTTTCAAAAGTCGCAGGTTTCTTCAAAAATTGAAATAAATTCCTCATGATCGGGGAGTAACCTTTGGTGTTCCTGGTAAGACGTCTCTGTTACGAACCTCTGGCGTTTTTCCGCGTCTGGTCTGATTTGGCAAAATTAAAACCACCTCGGAAATGATCTATAAAGGAGCCAAAACTTTTTCCCTTTGTTGATACTGCGAGTGGGCATTTATGTTTGGGTCTTGCCAAAGGGCTCTAATGTCGGTTCATATTTCCTTTTTGGTACGTTACTTTTTTCCGTTTTCCTGCTACACAAGCTACACCCTAAAACAAATTTCCCAATGTCTTTACATCCTTCCAAAAAATATCTCTTCTTTTAATGTATGTTTTTTTGCCCCCTTTGGCCCGCAAAATGGTGTATTGTGTGTTCAATTTTCAGGGTTTTGCATTGAGCTTAAAAACCATTTTAAAGTCTTTTCACGGTAAGTTTACCTGGATGCAGTAAAATTTATGAATAACCCTAATTTTCACTACCCCAAACAATGATAGTTAACCCGTAATTTTTGGCCAAATATTTTTTTATATATTTTTTTGGGGTCGGCAAAAAGTTTTTTTATAGTTTTTTTCCCTTAAAAAAATTTAACCCCACTTTCAAAAAAAACTTCTAACGAACATAGCTTCAAAATGGTGAGTGAATCTAAACCATATGTTTAAAACATATTGGTAAAAAAGTTTTTTACAATGTTTTGCAGACACGCTTTTATGAAAAAATTTTTATTCATTTAAAATTTTTCAAAATATGATCAAAAAATCATAAATCATTTTTTGTTTTAAAAAATGACAATTTTTCTTTTCCAAGAAAATACGATGCCTGTGGCACAAATTACACAAAACAAAAACGTTCCAAAAAAAAAAATAAGTACTTTTAATATGTTTAAAATTTTTGTTTAAAGTTGGATAAAAAAAAAATTTTTTAAAAAAAATTAAATAGTATGAGAAAAAAAGTTTACGTTATTTTTAAAAAAATATTAAAAGGTAGTTTAAAATCTTTACATTATAACAAAAATGGACTTTTAAAAGTTGGCAACCCAAAATTAAACAATGTTTTCAAAAAAGTCATCCAGGTAAAACCTATGTGAAAAGGGAAAATAGGTACTTATGTTGTCTTCATGAAGACAAACCCTGAATCCCCTAAAAGAAATGGTTTGTAAATTTCCATTTTGCAAACCCAAATTTATTTTTATAATTTTGCTGTTTCCCGTTCTTAAAAAACCCTTTACTTGTAAAGGTACATAATGTGTTCCCTTTTTTTTTTTGTCGACAGGTCCCTTGGCATGTGTTTATTCAGTAATCTTAAATGCCCCCCAAAATCAAGTAATGAGGGATTTTGTAAACAAAGTCAATGATGGCATGATCGTTACTGCCTCAAATTTCCCCCGGGGTAAAAATAACATCTAAAATATTTTTTTCCCAAAACAAAGGGCGATGTTCTCTCCGTTCACGCTAGAGTAACACTAGCTCGGTTTTTGCGTGATGCAAAAGCGACGGTTTTTCCTCACTTAAAAACCACTGCGACGTACTGCCCCAAATTGCTCCCCCCATTTCTTTTCCCTATTAAAAGGGTTGTGTAAATTTTCCGGGGTATTTCAATACTTTTTTCACTACATAGTACATTCCTTAAGGTGTAAAATGCATTTGACACCCTTAGACCAAACCCAATTTTGTAAGCTCAGTAAGTGGTTTTGATTTTAGTGTCTTCTTTTTTAAAGCATCTATAATAAAGAAAAACCCTAAAAATGCTCTTATGTTCGGGGGAAACCCCTACAATATAAAAACGAAAAATTTGTCCCGCTTTTGCTTAAAAAATATGCATAGTAAAACACTGTTTTTTTGCTTTTGCTTTAAAATTTTAAATTTTAAAATAAAATTTTAAATTAAATAAAAAAAAGTTACCCAAATTAATATTTTTTTTTTTACAATAAGACGTAATTTCAAAATTTAAAATTTTATTAAAAAAAACAGGAAAAACAGAATTTTTTTTGAATTTCATATTTTTATATAGAAAAAGAAATGTTATTCTACACGAAAAAATTTATAAACAATAACGGTACAAAATTTTTATTTTCAAATTAAATCATGTTTTAACTGTTGAAAAAATTCAGTAGCTGCCTGGGAGAATGCCTGTCTTCGGGCAACCTTTTCCCCCTCCTCCCCAATCCCTTTTTTGGGATTCATTATTTTTCTTTTTCGTAAGCCATGCTACCCCCCCTTTAGGTAAAACCCTGGGCTGGACACTAACGTCAGCTTGTATACTATTACCTCAAAAACCCCAGTTTTTGAAAATGTTCCCTTTTGATGTTTTGATGATCTATGAAAAAAGTTTTTTTTATAAGTAGGCTTGATTTGTTTACCTTACAAAAAATTGTTAACATTCACATGTTTCTTTATTAGTTTAAAAACTTTTTTTTAAAAAAAATTTATTTTTTTAAAGCAAAAAAAATATTCTAGGCGTACTCCCGCAAGGGAAAAAAAAAAATTGTGTTACCAGCGGAAAAAGATAAAAATTTTATAAAACACTTTGAGAAACACTATAAAAGCAAAAAAGCGAGTTAAAAAATACCATTTTGTTATTTTTTGTTTAGTGTTGGTGTTTGAACATTATATTCCCGCACCAGTGGTTGAGAGACAAATTATGCTAGTTAGCATTGCACTCAGCGCTGTTGTCGGAGGCGGGTTGAATTCGCCCGGGGTGATTAGGGGGGGCTTATCACATGTGATTTATCAGTGGTTTCCCATCCTCTCATGCGCTTTTGCAAATCTTCCCTCAACATTTTGGAAACCCAAAAAAGGAAAATTTAAAAAATAGTTTGTGGGTCATTTTAAAGGATTTTGTTTTTTAATTAAAATTTTTGACAAAAAAAAACACATCTAAAAATTTATTTAAATTCCCCCGTCACACGTTCGTTTTTAATCGACAAATTTATACAAACATTATTATATGGAATAGGTTTTTAAATAAAAATTTGTAAAAAATTATTTTTGGGTTTATTTTGTCTTTTAAACTTATTCCCCGGATATCATGGACTTTCTTGGATGTGATTTTGAATTTTCAGATAGGGGGGCGGATTGGGTGTTATTTTCAAAAAATCTGCGCGGAAATTTAATGACATTACACCCTATGGTTTTCTTGCATTTGCAAAAATTTTTTAAGGACATGCCCAATAAGTATTCGTAGCTCACATGATAAAAAATGTGTAGGTTACTTTTGTTAAAATTTTAAGTATTGCTTAATGACACTAAAATTTAAAATTTATGTTTTTTTTAAAAGATTCGAATAGATACTTACTTTAATATAAGGTTTTTTTTGTCTACGTACCCCACGAAAAAAACCTTTTAACATAACTAGTATTTTTCATTCAATTTAAACTTGAAAAACGGAATAGGGGAATGTTGCAAAAGAAAAATGCAATTTAATATTTTCTTTAATACAAGATTTATATTAGTTTTTTTTAAAAATAAATAAAATTTAAAATACAAAAGGATTTTCAAATTAGATTTTGCATACAAGTAAGAGGATTTTTTCATACAAAATGAATTTAATGCATTAGATAGTAACTTGCACTAGGGGGAGGGGGGGGGTGAAAGGGAGACTGAGAAGAGACAAAGAATTTTTTGTTGTTGTTAAAAGTTTTTATTTATAAAATGTCAGATTTAAAAAATTTAAAAATTTTCCCCATGTGGAAGCTGTGCCCCCCCAAATTTTCAACCATCCAGATGGGGGGAAAGGGGTTTTTAAATAGGACTCGGCCACCAAACAAACACCTTTTTCCTGAATGCAAAGCAATTGGCCAAAAAACAATTGATAAACATTCTCTATGAATTATCCTTAACTATGTCCGCATTTTATAAATAGGCCTCTGTATATGATAACTTTTTTAATTATTAGTGTATAAAGTACATGGCCCCCCAAAGGAGAACAAAACAATATAAAAGTAGTGTATGTTCCCCCCCCCTTACTCTCCCCCTAAGGGAACTTCATGCCCTGATTGCTAGTTGGGTGGGGGGGTCTACGTTCCTTGTTGGGGGGAACCCAAAAAGAAGATTTTCAAAAGAGGTATGATTTTTAAATTTTTAATTTTTTCCCCCTTCATTTATTTTCATCCATTATTTCTCCTTCACTCTCCCCAAGCATGCCCTCAATGAACTTGCTTTATGTCTTTTTTTTTTTTTTCATAAAATTTATTTTGATTACTTTTTATGGTGTTTTTACTTTAATGGCCTCCATGTGCACACATCGTTAAAAAATTTAAAAATTTTAAAATAAAATAAAAATTAAAAATTTTAAAATAAAAATTAATTTTTTTTCCTTCTATGGTAAGTTTTTTCTAACAATAAAGTATAGTTGAAATAGTTACTATAATGCCACTATTGTTATTTCTAAAAACTTTTGCAGGGTTTTTGGGTACCTTCTATTTTTTCCTCCATCATTGTCTTTTAATCACGGTTGAGAATTTACCATTGGGGGAAGGGAAGAAACAACAAATTATAATGTTTTTCTATGGAATCTGAAAAAAAAATACGTTTGTTTAAAAATTTTTTTTTTTAGTCTATAAACAATGTTTCAGTATGCTCACTTTAAACTTATCCAAATAAATTCTAGTTTTTAAATTTAGATTATTAATCTGTATTGAATAACACTATCCCCACCCGGTGGGTGTTGGCTAACCGCTAGGTTTTGGGCTCGACGCCAAGGAGAGGAAATTGGGTTCAAATCTTGGTGGGTGAATGAGGGTGGTTTTTTCCCCAAATGGTTTTCCCTTCCCTCCCGCAAATGGGGTCACGTCCTCTAATTCAACCTTCACACCCCAATCCATTACGTAATTAGATTAAGAGGGAATTCCCTTAACTTCTTTTGTTTTAAATCCGCACGCTTGTGCTTGTAAAAACTTTAATTCATTCCCCCTCTGTTAACTCTTTGTGTACAGCTAGACATCTCGTGACTGTAGGGTTACTGACTGGCGGTATAAATTTTTTCCAAAAATAGATTCGGACAAAAAAAGTAGAGATAGGTTTCTTTTTTTTTTGGGCAAATTTTTGGAAAGGGCCAATTTTGGGGTTCACCCAAAAATTATACATAGCTGTAGTGTTTTTCATTCAACATTTTTCAGTGTGTACACTGTATAAATGTTTTTATTTTTATCAATAATAGTATATTAATTTGTATTTTTTAAGGTGTGGGAAAAAAAAAACCTTAATATTATGTTTAATTAATACAAAAAAAATTTTTTCAAATTAAAAGTTAATAGTTAAAATAAAAGGTCCAATAAATTTAAAAAAGGGGGTAAACTTTTAAATTTTTTTAAATAATGTTCTAATAACCAAATTAAAAACTTTGGAAAAAAACAATTTATTTTTACATTAACATTTATACAAGGATTTTAGTTAAAATTTTTTTTAAAAAATTAAGAAGGTTGTTATTGGAAAATGCACCAACATTTTTAAAAGGGGATGTAAAAAAAAAAGAATGGATAACTATAAAGGGGAAAACCCCCCCCCAATTTTTTTGGGCCCGGTATACCTAATTTTTGTGGGAAAGAACAATTTAGAAAATAAAAATAAATACAAATAAAAAATGGTGGTAAAAATTGATGGCATTTTACTTTTTTTTTTAAAAGGTGGCATATTTTTAAATATATATCAAAATTAAAGATGTAAATTACATTATTGGATAGAAAATAAAATGTAGTTTTACTATTTGGAAGCATTTACTCTTCTTACAAAAAAATTATGTACACCAACAAAAGCCCAAAAAAATTAAATTATTTTAAAGTAAAATTTTACAATACTGATTTGACAAAAAAAATTGTAAAAATTTAATCTTTTCCATGTGTTTTTAATTCCATAGTATTTACAAAGCCGTCATTTACGTT
The DNA here is from genome assembly GCA_039000515.1 of Timema cristinae. NCBI lineage: Eukaryota > Metazoa > Arthropoda > Insecta > Phasmatodea > Timematidae > Timema > Timema cristinae. Next base: position 11,248 of record JBCFYV010000102.1, read on the forward strand.
AGGGAAGAACTAAAAATAAAACCAATGACAAACAAAAACATTTATTTATTTAAAATAAACATTAAAAATCTTTAAAAAAATTTTTTAATTTAAAAGTATTGGAATTTTGGTTTAACTAATGTTGAAATGAAATATAAAATAAAAGATTTCTTTAATTGATTGGTAATGTTTTTTGGGTTTCCTATTTTTACAAGTATCAAACAATGGATGAAAAAATGAATTGAAAGAGTGGTCTTATAAAAAATTAAAATAAATTTCTATAAGTCACGTCAACAATAAAAGTTAACAATAAAGTAAAAATGTAAAGGTAAAAAATAGGATGAAAAAGCTTTTTGTTACAATTGCAATAATTAAAGCGTGGTTAGCTAAACGGGTTGTTACAATTCTATCCAGCCCCAAAAAAAAACCACATAGGTTTTTAGAAAAAAATCCCATTTAAAAAACAAAAAAAATATTAATTTTGAATACAAAGCAAAGTTTTTTTTTTTTTAAAGTGTTAGTCTTTTTTCCCTTTTAATATTTAAAATTTTTAAATTATTTTAAAATTTAAAACTGTAGATTGTTTGGGAAAATTTGAATTAAAATCTAAATAGGACTAATCAACAAAGTTTTAAATTTTTAAAAAATACAAAAAATTTAAAATTTTTAAAACTTTTTTGTAAAAACCCAAATTTTTTCAACATGTTTGCATAAAAGTCTTTTTTAAATTTTTTTAAATAATGTTTATTGTTAAAATTTCCCTTAAAAAAATGATTTATAAAATAAAATTTTTGCTAGGGGGGCTTTTTTTTTTTTTTAGTAACAGTCTGGGCACTAATTAATATTTTAGAAGTTTGGTTTAATCAGAAAACATACATAAGATTTTAAAATCACACCACAACAAACCCAAAAAAAACCCCAAATATAGCCCCCTTTTTTTTAAATAGCCCGGATTTTTTCAACTGAAAAGAACTTTCTTGGGAAAATAGATGGTTTGAATTCTAAAAAGCTAAAAAAATTAAAAAAAAAATTCAGAATCGACTTGTGTGTGTGTAGTATTTGAAAACCCCGCACCATAATATAAAGGACACAAACTGTTTGGTTTTGATCTTCCCCCCCCACAATTTTTTTGCGAGGGTGTCCAAATTAATATATTACTCAATCGGTTGGGTCATTTTCGGCTTTTACAATTAAATAAAGTTTAAAAAAAACCCATCAAAGGCATGTCTTTATCGCAAAACAATATTTTAAAAATTGCGGATAAATCTTGCTTAAAGTTTTTTAAGGGTTTGAAAAAAAAAAAAAAGGGTTTACAGGCACCGCAAGACACCCCCCTTATGGGTACGGGCGAAAAATTTATGAAAATTTGTTTCCAAATTGTAATATAAAAGGGGGAAGTAAACCAACTTTTGGGTTTGGGTTAAAATTTAAAGTATGTAATATGGGTTTTACTAAACTTTTTTAATTTACTGAAAATTTTTTAAAAAGTGATAGTTTTTCCTTTAATTTATCACAAAAAAAAATATGTAAAAAATGTTTCTAAAAAAAAAAATCCGTTTTTTTAAAATAGATATATGTGTTTGATAATTTATAAATGCCCCTTTTTACATAGAAAATTTGAGTGTTTCCTAAAATTTGGCTATACCACCGAAAAAAAAAGTGCGAATTTCTTTTTTTTTCCCCTTGGATTTTATATACTATATTTTTTATAAAATATTACCCAATATATTTTATTAGGTCAGGGGCACCCCCAATGGGGGAAAGGGGAAAATTGGCTCCCCAGACTCAATACTTTTTTAATAAATTTCATTAATTATGTGTTTTTAAAAATTTAAAAAGCTTTTAAATGTGTCGAGTGCAAAGATCCCTTTTTAAAAAACCCCGGTTTTCGATTCATATTTCAAAAAGAAAAAATGTTTACACATTAAAATCCCCCTAAATTTCCAGTAAAAAAAAGCAAATTCATATAAATTCTTATATTTTGAAGGGCCCCAAACCCAGTAAATATTGAATTAAAACCCCTTTTTACTGTTTAAAAAAAAACAAAAAAAATACAAGGAATGATCTAATCTTTTTTATGTTTTTGTAAAAAAAATCAAATTGAATTTCGAAAATGCAACTTTCAGCCCCCGAAACCAAAAAATGATTTCCGAAATGCCGTTGTTGTTTCACTTTTCCCTTAACCCCTTTTATATTAACCTTTATTTTAACTTATTAATAACCCTTAAAAATTAATTTGGTAATTTTTACCCTTTTTAATCTTTTTGTTCCCCTAAAAAATTTCCCGGGCAAAGCTGTACTTCTGCTGTAATATAATAAAAACAAAAGTGAGTTTAGGTGTGTTTAAAAAAAATTAAGCCCTTCAGATACGATAAAAATTGAAATTTTGAAGATCTTTAGAAGGACCACTCATTTAACAAGGAAAAATTTACAAAAAAAGTAATTTAAAAAGTGGGCCCGGGATTGGGGGAGGGGTCAAAATAAGAAAGACTTTTTTTAATTTTGATAAAAATTTTGAAATTTGGGAAAAGGAAAAGGACACTCCAAAAAATAAGAAGTGTTAAAATTTTAAAATTTATGTTTGAAGCTGGCGTAAAATTTAAATTATATTCCCCTATTAGCTTGTTGGCAAGGGTAATTATTAAATGCGCAGCCGGAGTTGAATCCAAAATTTTGAATGTTTAGATTAGTCAAAGAATGTTAAAACCCTGTAGAAAAATTTAAAAAAGTGTGGATTCCACCCTAAACCCCTTTTTGAAGTAAAAACAAATAATTTTTGTCACAAAAGAATTCTAGCTATTAGACAGTTTTCTGTTATGGTCAATTAAATCGAGGTTTTGAACAATGATGTTCATGAGGGGCCCAAAAAAAAAATTGCTTAAATAATATTTTTTTAAAAAAATTAAAAAAAAATGCACAGCATTTGTCAAAAACCAAAAACTTTGTAACATAAAACTTTTTGTTTTGTCAACACAAAATTGATCTTTAAAATACATAAAGTGCACACAATTTTGTAAAACAAAAAATTTAAAAAGGGGAATTGTATTATGTTAAACTAATAATATACTTTTTGGTAAACCTGGGGGTCTGGGGAAAGTTGCAATTCTGTGCTGGCGGGGGGGTTCAACCCTGGGCCCCGGCACAGATTTTTTTTTCCCAAAACCCTTCCTACACCTTGAAAGTATCTTGTGAATGTGTGGAATCCCAGGCCGCCACCGTGGTTCAGATTCCACGAAACTGTGGGCCCCTTCATTTCATCCCAATCGCCCTCCATTACCATTAGCGAAGTGGTAAACCCAGGGGGTTTGTAAGACGCGTGCTAATAAAAATAATAATATCATTTTAAAAAATTTCCCCTTTTCTTAGGTAACGCGTTTTTTAAAAAAATGTTTTTCATAATTTTAACACCCTTTAACTTTGGGCCCTAATCTTTAGTTTACTTTTTTTAAATAATCAAAATTTTTTTATTTCCCTAATGAGTTTATACAAAAAATTTTTTTTAAAAATTCTTAAAATAAAAAAAATTTCAATAATTATTGACATTATTATTTGATATATTTTTTTAAAAATAAGAGGGGTGTTTTACGTCAAAAGCTCCTAATGGGTTGTTCGTGAAATTTTTTTTTTAATGGAAAAACAATATGCAAAATTAAAAAATGCAAAAAATTACCCAAAAATTTTGTATTTTTTTTTTTGGTTTTCCCCGGCTCCTATAAGAGCAAAGCACCCTAGATAAGGCCTGCCGACGTTTTTCGACTTTAGTTTTTAGTCATTGCCTACTGCCTTACAACCTTTTCGAACTATAAAAAATTTACTCCCTTAATGGGTAGGGGTATAAAGGTAGAATGTAGGTAAAATGTACCTTTACTTGCATATAGAAATAAAATAATAAATTTAAAAAAAAATTTTTTCGAGATTACCAGTGCAAATTTGAACCCCATCTCCGTTGCCGAGGAAAGACTAAAAAATTTGGGACTTGCTTTTAGTTTCTGCTCCCAGTGCCCCCTGAATGTTTTTTAGTTTGAGATTTTTTTTCCTATTCTGAAAAATTTTTGGTTTTGTGTTTGTTGCGCTTCTTCTATTTTAGCATTCAATCATAAAATAATGAGCATTTTTGGTGACTTCAGGGTCTTGGAGTAAAGTTCTTCCCTCGGGCCCCGGGTGTTTTGATTTAAAAAACCCCCCGGGGTCAAAGGATTTTTTTCGATGATAACAATTATGCATAATTTTTTTGGAGGGAAAGTAAACCATTGGGCCCCCAAATTTTGATTGTGGTTGTAAGATAACCCTGTAAGGTTTGTGAAAATCCCTTTTCCCCGGCAAATTTTTAGGCCCTTTTTGTTCTCACTCAAAAAAATTTGTGTGCTTTTATAACATTTTTTTAAAAGGCACTTTAAATACAACAAATAAATAAAATTTGTAGTTGGACCGTTCCTTCCCCACGCAAAAAAAATTCAAATAATAAAATTAAATACTTTTAAATTTCCCAAAACAAATTTTATCTTTTAACCCGGCCCCGCTCTTCCATTGTTATACACATTTTAATCAAATAACAAAATAGAGCAAAGGAAAATATATTTTAAAGTAAGGATCCGCTTTACGGAAGGAAGGTGGAAAAACATTTGGGGGGAAAAACAGCCCTCGGTCCACGTAGGAGTTTTAAACCCCAGAACTTCAGCAGGGAAAAAAAACCCAAAACATGTCTTAAAATTTTACCCGCGCTCCAACGATTTCAGATATTTTTGAAAAATTGTTCAATAAAATTCTTTTAAAATTTTATTAGTGTTTGATTTATGAAAACATTTTTTTCGAATTAATAGTTTTATTTCCTACGTTGCATTAAATAAACTATTAATTTTTTAATGAAAAGTTTTAAATGAGAAAATATGGTTTTTTATTACTATTTTTAAAAATTTTAGGGTGAAGAGTAAAAATTGTTAGTTAATCTAAAACCTGTTTAATATTCGATATAGATAAATTTAAAATTTTTAACACTTACCGGGGAAAGCTATTATTTATTTGTTTGGAGTTTTGTATTTTTTGGGTGGGGGTTTTTTTTTCCCCCATGGGCAGCTTTTTAAAATTTTATTTTTAATTTTTTTTTTTTTTTAAATTATTATTTTTAAAAAAAGCCCCCTTGGCTATACTACTTTTGCAAGGGTTTGAATGGTAGGGTGTTGTGAAATCAAATGGAGGACCTACTTTTAAATGGGACCGAACCATGTGAAGGCCGGGCACCCAACATTCACAAGTTGTGATTAATACACGTTTGTGAGGGAAGGATTGAATCCCGGCCCATGCAGGAATTTTCAAACTAGTTTATTGTGAAATTGATAATTTGTTTGAAAACTATCAAAATAATCAACAAAAAAAAAAAAATTCACATGGACTAAATAATAAAATATTATTACAAAAAAGTATTGCATTTTTTTTTTAAAAAAAAAACAAACAAAAACTTTAAAAACTATTTATAAAGAATGTTATTTGAAACCCTTTTTGGGGACGTCATTGCAACACCCCTTTTGGGAATGTGAGGGGAGCTAGGGGGGTTGAGCGGTGGAGGAAATGGCTTCACGAGACACACACAGAAAAACCCGGCGTAGACTATATTTAAAAACAAGATATTCTTTTTAAAAAATACAAATTTGATGTGGGGTTCAAAAAACTTTCGGTGAAAGGTATTCAATTATGCAGGGGTGAAATAATAATTTTTAAAACATATTTTTTGGTTTTTTTTAATTTTAATAAATATATTTTTTTTTAAATATGACCCTTGTTAAAATTATTAATTAAAATACATATTCTAATTTTTTTTTTAAATCAAAAATTTTTTGGGAAAAAGCAAAGAGATAAATTTTTTTAAAAAACGGGAAAAAAAATTTTTGAAAAGTTATTTTGGGGTAACATGGAAGAAAATCAAAAAAAATTATTTTAAAATGTTGAAGTTCAATATTTTATATCTTTTTAGGGTTTTGGTTTTAAAAAGGAAACAAAAAAAAACTTTTGTTGTAACAAAAAACCTTTATTTAAAATAGGGAAAAATTTACAAATCTATTAAAAATAACTCCCATCAGATTTAAGGGTTAGTAGTAAAAGTATTTTGATTTTGGTGGAGTTCCCCCTTAAAGTGTAAAACCTGCGGTTAGAAAGAGGCGGGTGCTAAATAATACCCCTTTGTTTTGAACTATGGGTTTTTTATTTATATTTTTGAAACAGTTAAATGAAAAGTAGCTAAGTATTGTGATTATTGCTTATTTTTTTTTCAAATTATATATTTGAAGTAGTTTTTTAAAATTTTAAAAAATTCCCCCCCCTCCCCCCTCTTTTAACATTACAAATACTAAAAGTGATTATTTAACTACAGTTCATTCTAAAATATTTTCGAGTATACGAATTTTAAATTTGATACTGGCTAAATGGGGAAAAACCACGCAACTTCCTTTGTAAATTATTGTTATTGCTTGAAAATATCGTGTTTATCTTTTGAGGTACAACCCCGAAGGTATAAGCTGGTGTAAAATGATAATGATTACAGTGGGTAAAATAAACTAGATAAAAAATTCCCCATTTATTGAAAATATGTTTTCCCTTTGGGTAACTCAAAAAAATTGTATTAGACGGGAAATTTGGACCCTTGTTTTTTTGATTTGGGGACGACATTCAAATAAAACCCCCGATTGCGGCTCGAAATCCCCACTACCCCTTAGAGCGGGGGGGAAAATTTTTCCCCCCCCGAGAAACCAAGGTTTGTGAGGTTCTAGGGCCCATTTTACAAACTTCTAAATTAACTAAATAATGAACTTTTTTTTCATTTAAAAATTTGTTTATTTGTCTATAACCATTAACTTTGATAAAAAAAAGAGTAGCAAATAAAATTAATGTCAAAAACAAATCCCTAAATATGTTAGTACCATGTTATATTAGCCTCCCAAATTTTTGTTAAATAATACTAAATTGCTATCTTTAATGCAACTGCCCCAAAAACCCTGACGGATTTAAAATCAGGTTTCGCTCGTTCGCCTAATTTGAAAATCAATGTAATTTGAGATGTTAAGAAAAAAACCTTTCTTTGCTTTGTTAATGTTACGCATGAGAAAGTTGTTCAAAAATAAGGTAGAGCAAATAACCAAAAACACTTTTGGAAAAATTTTTCAAATTAAAAAATTTTTTCTTAAAGTGATGTACAATTCAGTTAGTTTCATATTCTTAAAATTCCTTCAAAATTTGTTGCTTGAAGATTGATTAAATCAAACGGGAGCTTTTTTGATTTGCTTTTTACCATGGAACATTATAATCGAGTTGTTCCTTGTTCAAATGTCTAAAAACATGCACTTTTTATCTTTTTAATTTGACATTTTTTTTAGTAAATCACAAAAATTTTACAAGGGGTCGGCCTAGGGGGGGTGGGCCGGGTTTAAAAAAACCGCTGCCTTTAGGGCATCACTGATGCTTTTCTTTGGTTATAAAATTAAGCAAAAAAATTGAAAGGATTGGGGGTGTTTGGCGCGGCTGGGGTAATGACACTTGAAAGGGGGGGGTTTTTAAAGGGGGAGAGGGGGTGTTGTTACTCCCCTAGTACAGCAGGAGCTCCGGTGAGGTATTAGACAGGGTACTATTTGGGTAGGATTTGCCAAACCTCGAGTTTCCCTCCTTTTTTTAAAGTCCTTTACTTTCGTGGTGTTGGATAGTTAATATGCCTAAATCTTCATGGGGATTTGATTCCCTGATCTGAAAACAGATGACCTAGATTTTCTTCCGCCTTCTGCAACCTGCATTTTTTTGGCTGTATTTTTTGTTATAACTTTTTTTGTCTGCTAAAACTGTCCAACCATCTTTCATGTTCATTTTAGGTCTACTAAAAATAATTTCTCAAGGGAAACTGACATTCTAAGTCTTTCACTCCTAAAAATCATTCATTAAATTGATAAAAGGTTTGGGTTTAAAAAAAAACACTTCGGGGTTTACTGAAATGTTGTTGGTGTGAAAATGCAATTTTTTCTATGTTTGCAGTTTTTTCTCTGTTGCCAAAAACACTCCCCCATACAACAAGCGACTTTTCCCAAACTATCTAATGAGTCTGTGGTTTCCCCTTCCATAACAAAATTTAGTCCTCTAAAAACTTTCAAAAGCACAAATTTTTTTTTTTTCCCTGTCCCGTTCTTTTTACTAAAATCATGGGGCTGCTAAGGAAATTACTTTCCACAACCCCCTTAGCTAAATATCCCCTACAATTTCTTACTAATTTCCCTTCTGGACGTTTTAAACCCGGGTTTTTATTTTTTTGGTTTAGTCCCCCGTGCCAAAATTTGTGTTTTCCTTTGGTACATCCTATATTTGTTCAAAAGGGTTTTTTGGTACTCTTAAAAGCTTTTGCTTCAAGGTCGAAAAACAAATTTTGATTTTGTTAGTACATTTTTTTTTTTCTTGGAATTTTTCAAAGGGTTTTTTTTTTTCTAAGCAATTTTGAAATTTTTTCCTTATGTAAGCGTTTCCTACTTTTCTTTTAAAATCTTTATAGGGGAATTAAAACCTTAACCTTTTTTTTGGTTCTTAGTTATTTTACTTCCCAAAGGCACTGATACCCCTAAATACATTTTTTCAGTCACTGTCTGAGTAACTTCCAAAATATTCAAAAATATTAATTTTCAATTAAAAATATTCTTCTATTTTTGGGATTATTTTGGAACCCCTCGCACAACTAATACACCCGTTTCTTAATTTTTCCGGCTCAAAAAATACTTCCCTTTTACATTTTTGGGGGTTTTTTTTTCCCTTTTTTTTTTGTTAAGTGTTTAAAGATACCTTGTTTTTTTGACTACAAAATGCCCATTGCTGAGGTCCTCCATGGTAGCTCCTTCCGCTTTGACTTCACAAATTTTTGTCGGGTGATCATCCATCCCGGGTGTTTATCTTCTTTAGGATTTTTGTTGTTCTTTCACGGACCACCTTACTTTTTCATGGCTTTCTGAAATTCCATTTATTTTTTTCCAATATCAAATTTTTGGGGGTTCAAATTTTTTTGCTCCCCCTTTCCCTCAAAAAAACGAGTCCCAAAAAAAACCTGCTAAAGGGAAAGTCATCCCTTTCAAATAAAGTATTTTCAAAAATGTATTTTCCCATACAAAATTTGACTTTTAAAACCCTTATTTTTTTTCGCTTTTCCCGTAAAACCCCATGCCCCCAAATTTGTTTCTCCAGTGGGGGTGAACTAAAAATGGGGTTTTTATTTCGAAAGTGTGGCGGCACCCCGTACCCCTAAAAAAATATTTTAGGATCAGTTTATGCTTTGACCCTCACTACATGGTTAATTTGGCTTTTTAATATTTTAGGTTCGTGCCAGGGTGCCAACGAAACTGTGTTTGGTACTTATTCCTTTTTCCTTCCCTTTCTCTTCCCTTTTTTGTTGCATGAGACACATAATGCCCTTTCTTTGGGGTCTAAAAAAAACAACCCCTTTTTGAATGGTTGTAGCTCTTTAAGCTTCTTTCTTCCCCTTTTTTTTAAATTTGGAAATTTTTTTTATCGGAAGATACCCTTGTTGTTCAGATTGGCATTGTGCCAGATTACGTGCTCTGTGGCCTTTTCCACAGATTTACGTCCATGGGACCAGACCCTAATATTGTTGTCCTTTTCCAAAGTGATGCTTGGTCCTTTCTTTGGTGTTGGTGAATGTTTGAGCCCTTTTTTTTGTCAGCCAAAAACCCGAAGCTCTCATTACATTTTTTAACCCTTTTTTTTATTGATAAAAGTGATTTTCAGAAAATCTTTCAATAAATTTAGCTATAACTTAAATTTTTACATTTGAAATTTTTTTTCCCTTTTAGTTTTAAGAAATCATCAAATTTTTTCTTTCTGTCCAAAATTACCTGTTTGGTAGATTTTTAATTTAATTTAAAAAAACACAACATAAATGAATTCAGGGTGTCTACTGGGGCACGAAAAAATCCGAATTTTTAATTTTGGGGCAAAAGCACGAAATAATTTTTTAAAGTTTTTTTTCCCGACATTGTTTTCAAAACGAATTTCAAAATAGCGCTACCCTACCGTGATTAGAATAAACCCAGAATTTTGAGTTCCCGGGGGATGCCCCTTGTGGGGGGGGTGACGTTGGTTCAATGTAATTTTTGGAGAAAGGGAATTTAAAAAATTATTCAGTCCATTTGTACTATTAAATAAATTATAAATAAACCCTTTATGCAATTGAATAGCTTTAATTTACAAAAAATTAAAAGGGAAAGTTTTTAAATTGTACAACTCTTATAATTTTTAATAAAAAATTTAAGTTAGCGGAATTCAAAAAGAGACCTTAAAAACTAATGTTTTTTGGCAATTATAAAATGAAATTTTATTTTACCCAAACATTTGCTATATTAAAATTTTTTTTTACAAATTAATATATAAATTATATATACTATATATATACCTATATGGACTTAATATTATATTAATATAATAATATTTTTTTTATTAATTTTTAATATATTTATAAATTTTTTAAATAAAAATTTTATATATAATTATAAAAAAGTTTTTAAAATAATTGTTACCCCCCCCCCCCCGTTTTTTTATTACCCAAAAAAATAGGTTTTGGGACGGAGAGTTTATTTTTTCAATAATAACAATAACAATATCGTGAGAAAAAAGTGGGACAAACCCCGGGGTTAGGCGTAGGGAAAATGAGGCCATAATAACTCAATACAAACAAAGATAGGGGTACACCCCCAAACAAAAAATGGCGCCGTAGGTACCCACAGATAAACAAAAAATTTAAATTTTACCTCCCAAAATTGTAGAGATAATGATAAATTTGAATATAGGAACAAAAACCCCATATAACTTAAAACTAGGCATTGACATTCGCATTGGCGACCCCCCAAAAACTTATGAAAAAAGAGGAAATTCCCAAAAAAGGGTTTCTTCACGCTATTCTAAAGCTCAAAAATTGCCCGTCCATTTTCGGCATCTTTTTTTGAATAATTGCATTTTAACATATAATACATAAGGTGTGGCTGCGACCCAATATAACCCAAAAAAATTTTTATCCCCTGCAAATTAATCCCCCCCTAAATGCAAACATTTTCGTTCAAAAATTTTTTTGCCTAAAAAACTCAAATGGTATGTTAACTAAAAACCCGCACATCAAACATGGGGAGTAAAAGCCCCAAACAATCCCTAAGGGGGGAGATCGTCAACCCAAAAATTAAAATCCCTAATTTAAACTGCGCTGCATGTCCCTACAAAAGGGCGCAGTTCCAATATTAATAAAAAAAGTTTAAAATTTTAAATAAAAAACCCCCAAAACGTAATTTTAAATTTATTGTTTCTCAAAAAAAAGAATTTTGATAAATAAAAATTAAAACTAAAATTGACACCAAGTGCTCACCCAAAAGAAGCGGGGAATGGTGTCATGGCCAGAGTCCTGCCCCTTATAAAACCCAAAGGGGGCACGGTCCTATGAGCCAGGGGAAAAAGGGGAAAAGGGGAAGGGGGGTGACTGTTCGAGAAGAATCTCGGGTTTTAGGGCGATATTTCAAATCTCGCGCCGCTCGACCCGGCCCCTTAAATCCAGAGCACTTTGTGGCGCGCAGGGCCGCCATGTGAGTCTTTTATTTTTTTTTCTTTTGGTGGGCTGGCGGAGGGTGGTTCGCTGACATATCGTCTTTGAAAAAAATTGGGGGGGGGTGAGCGTATGTTTTTGGTTCCCTCGTGAACCCAAAATGGAGGCAGATGGGGGGTCCATGCAATCTTTTTTTTTCTATTTGTGACCGGTCAATAATTTTTAATAAATTCATAGCTTTTGTTTTTTATTCAATTTAAAATTTTTAAAAATAAGTACACTTGAACATTTTGAAAAAAAAATCTGCTTCCGGGCCGCATGGTCTCAGGCATCACTCATATAAACAGAGTCGATGAAGGAAAAATTTGGTTGGTTGAATCCCTTTGGGGGGTTAAAGGGTGTTTTTCACTCTCTTCCCCGAAAAATGGGGACACTTATCGTTCATTTTTTCCCCATCCTTAACTCAATACCCTAATTAGTTTATATGTGAAAACCTTAACAGGTGGTAGATGTGGTACTAAATAATTATAAAAAGATATCCATATAAAATTAATGCACCTAAATTTTAAAAAGAACAAGTTTAATTATTTAAATTGTTTGATAAGAAATTAGCTGGCCTTGACCTCGCCCCCAAAAGGAATATTATGAATCATAAAAAATGTCCACTTCCACAGGTTTTTTTTTTTTTCAGGTTTCCCCGATATTAACCCGACCAAAATTATAACAGATTTCTTGTCATCGGGGGCCGTCTCACTAAGGTGTGCCTTAGACCATTGGCCATGAAAATCGGTCTTTACAGTGTTGTGATATGACCATGTGTAATTTTTTAGCAGTTATGTTTTTTTTTTTAAAATTTCAATCCATAGCCGAGTTGTCTAATGCACCACACTCATGTTAGACTGGCCTGCTGAGGCGAAGAGACGGGTTCTAACCCAGTGGGTGCATGAGGGTGGGTTTTTTAAAGGATTTTCCCTCTTCCAAAAATGAGGTGATTTCCCCATCCCTAACCAATAACCTAATTAATTACATAAGGTAAAACCCGAATAGGTAGTAAGACGGGTTTTGAAAAATTTTTTCCTGCTAAGTTTAGACCCAAAATTATAAAAAAAAACGTACGCTACCATCGGACTTTCAAGCCACTAGTCAAACTTTTTCTAAACAAAAATATTAAAATCAATTCCCCCTTTGGCATGTTATCACATTAAATTCAGGTCGCTTCGTGAGTGGTTTTAAATAAAAGATGGGAGTGTGTGAGGAAAAAGGGTTTAGAGAAAAGTTAAGTCTGGGTTTGGGCGGACTCAAATAGAGGGACTTTATAAAACCAAAATTTTATCTACAAATGGATTGGAAAAATTTTTGGGGGGTTTTAAAACCCAAAAAAAACCTTTTGAAAAAATTTTCAAAAATTTTTTTAAAACACCAGATTTTTTTGAATAGAAAATAATGATTTATTTTAACCCCCCCTCTGTATTCCCAATTTAAAAAAAACCATACCCTTTTACAAGTGAGGTTTTTCGAGGAATATGACTTGGAAAAACAAAAAAAATGCTTTGGGGGGGAAGTAACTATGGATCCTTTAAAACAAAACCTTTAAAAAAAATTCTTGCTATGGTGAATATGTTGGTTATGTAAGGAAAATTTAAAATTATTTAGTTTGTGTTTTTAAAAAGTGATTAGTATAGACTGCAAAGCTATTCACCGTGCATCGTTTAAATACAATTTTAATCAAGGAAATGAAATTTAAAAATATTTTTTGAAAAATAAAAAGTTCCATTCAAAACTTACCTTTTACCAATGGTTTGGATTGTCCCAAAACTTTATTTCCCAACCCAAAACCCTTTTAAAATCTATTTTTTAATAAAAATTTTCCTCTTGTTACTCAAAGGTATTATTTAAAAAATATGGTTACTTGTTTTTTTTCTCAAAAAATTTTGTAAGGGGTATTAAATTTTTGAATATTTGATCCCCTGCAGGACACAAGATTTTTTTTTTTCTTTATAATTTTTTAACAATTCGATGTGTTATTTTTTTTAAAATTGCCTTGTGTATAAGAGTATTCATAGGTAGGGTACAAAATTTTTTAAAAATTAAAAACAAAATTTAAAACATGAATTCACTTTACATTGTGGTTTTTTTGATTTTATTTGTTGTATAAGTTACAATTCATAAATTCACTTTTTATTGTTATTGATGTTTTGGAGTTGCAGTCCACGGTCCCATTGCTCTACTAAATTATGGTAAGTCCGGTAACTTTTTCAACTTTCTTTTAAAGGACCTACACTTTCCCCCCCCGGAGGGGCCCGAGATAAAGGTTGTTTTCTTTTCCCTATTCAGCTAACCCCCGCCGGAGTATTTAATATAATATCGTAAATGTTATCTTTAATATATTTTACAAAGTCAATTTTTTTTCAATGAAATAAATGTCTGCATCCTGTTTTTTAGAATTTAAGGGTTTAGGCTGTATGCAATTTTTAAAATTGTGTAAATTTTCTGAAAGTATAAATTTTACTATTTAAAAAATAAAGGGTTTAAAAAGATTAGCTACAAAATTTCTCTATAAAAACTGAAAAAATTGTAAAAATAGCCCAAAAGTTTAAAAGTTTCCCGTTAATACATTAAAAAAAACTTCATCAACATCAGTTTTTATTTTTAATTTTTTCTTTAGTCATTCGACAATGAAAAAAATTTTCACAATTTTGACCCGGGTGTATGGCCCCAAACAAACAAAGTCTATTTTTACTACAGAGGTGCGGAAATATTATTTTTTTTATAAAATATACAGTGGGATATAATGCTTTAAGATCATTAACAATTTTTTTTTAAAAAGAACAAAGCACTTTTTAAGTTTTTACCAACAAAATACTTTTGTAGTATTTTTACAATTTCAATATTGTTCCGTGTTTGCTTTAAAAAAAAAACCCCAGCATTATGTTTATCAAAAACTCTTACTTTAAAAAAGGGAATAAAAATCAAGTGAAAGAAATATACAAAAAAGGACCTTTCCCAAAATTAAGGAAAAATAAATTTCCTTGAAAATACTTTAATTTTTTTTAGTTCCGTAGATTTAAAAATCCTGGGTTTCCCTAGATATCACATCAATAAAAACCAATATTCCACAATAAATGCACAATCGCAAAACAAAAAGGCCTGAAAATCACATCAAAATATCGATCCTCATGCATTCAAGACATTTCGACAAAATTCAACCCTTATAAATGTTTCAAATTTGCCCTTTTTTCCCTTTATTATAAAAGCCTGGTGCCCCCCCGCCCAGCAACTAGGCCCAACCCTTCCTGCCCCAGTACTTTTTAGTGCCGGCGAGTCCCGTGTGCGGGGGTTAAAATGGAAGGGCGGGAGCAGTAGGGGGATGATAAGACACCCGGGCAAGCCCTTTTTATAGACAGGCTACAAAAATCTAGTGAGAGCTACAATTAAGGCTAACTAGGGGATTCTTTGCCCCAAAGAATAAGCGAGACTTCCTTTTTCTCGCAACCGGTGGTCCCAATGAAAAAAATGAAGAAATTCCGGACCAAAACTCATAAACATTGTGTGGGTTCGCTTTTTTATGACTTTTTTTGAAAAGTACCCAAAAAATAACAATTTAAAATATTTCATTCAAACCCCTCAACTTATACAAAACAAAATTTAAAAAAATTAAATTTTCTCAACAGGGGGATTCCTTAAAAAAGTCTTGTTACAACGAATTCCCAAGCAGACCATTTTTCGCTTTAACAGTTTTCTTTCCAGGTTTCCCAAAAAAACTCTTTCGATTTTAGCCAAAAAAAATTTAAAATTCTCTAATGAGGGAAAACTTGTTAGTACAAGTAACAATTAAAACACTTTTTTTTCAGAAAAGTATTTTCCTATAACGTTGTTTTGAAAAAAATAGAATGGAGTATAGTAAAGATGACAATATAACTCCCTGTTACCTATTACTCCATACTTCTCAAAATTTAAATATAAAAAATTTTAAAGTTAGTATTGTTTAGTTTTTTCTTTCTGTAAAAAAGAGTATATCACATTACAAAATATAAACAAACTTTATCTCAATTCTAATAATAACTATGGTAAAAAAATATTTATGAAAGTAAGAAACCTGGGAAATACCCCTGTTTAAAATGTTTTGGTTGAGTTAAAAAAACTGTTTAAGGTGGGTTTGTTTAGTTATTAAAGTGTTTTTAAACTTTTTTTTTTTAAAATTTAATAAATTAGGAATTTAGTAAGATATATTTTAAGCCCCACAATCCATTTTGTATTATTTAAATTTAAAGGGGACCTTGGGTTTGGGGGTAAGGGTTTTTCGACTTCTTGCTAGGGTTGGGGTTTAATCCCGGTCCCCGGGACGATTTATTGTTACCAAACCGTTCCTTCCCTCTACAAGAAAAACTTGTGAATGTGGGGGAAAGCCAGGCCCCCGTGGTTGGATTCCACGTTAAAACTGTAGGTCCCTTTTTTCATTCCCCAAAAACCCTACCATTACAATTAGCGTTTAAATGCGTTAAACCCAATGGGGAGTAAGACGCGGTGTAATAAAAAATAATAAAAATTTACAAAAAATAAAAAAATGACAAAAGGAATTTGTCAAATACCCAACAAAAGTATAACAATAAAATAAACACATAATAACAAGTTCAAATATTTTTCTCTTTTTAAAATTCACAATAAAAATTAATTTAATCCCCCTAAAAAGGGGACCCCCAAAGGCGTAGCCAGCCCAAATTTCGGGGGGGGGGGGATCATAGCTCCCAAATGCAGTGGCTTGAATTTTTTTTTAAAAAATAAACGCTATAAGAGCTGTTTGGGGTGGTTTTTTTTTTTTGGAATTAAAGGGAAAGATTTTAAAAGTTTTAAACTATATATTTTTCTTAATTTAGAAACCATTTGAAATGTATCGGAAACTTTAATTCAAATGTTTCAAGTCAAAAGCTTTGTGCTGTCGGCTCAAAAACTTTTTCCCCCTTTACCCCCCTCCCGATCATTTTGTCAAACTTTTGTCTAATCATACCCTGCTTTGTTGCTGGCCTTTTTACAAAATTTTGTAAAAAGGGATTTATAATAAGAATGGTAGGGAAATGACTTTTTGATTATTTTCTTTTTGCCTTTTTTTTTAATTGCTTAAACCCCTAAATAAAATAAAAAAAATTTTCAAATTTATTTTGGGGGAGGGGGGTGTTGAACCCCCAAAAAATCCGTCCCCCTCCCCGGCTACAGCCTATGTGATTAAAAAACAAGTCTTAAATTCCCCTTAAAAATACAGCTTTTTAACATTGTAGAGTTGCAGATTTGGCTGAAATTCTTGTTTTTTTCCAGCTGATCTATGCCAAAATTCAATCTTTTAGAGGAATGCTACGTGAATTAATAATGTTTTGCAGAATTTTCTGGCAAATTTCATGAATATGAGGGAAGAAAGGTTTCTTCAATCAACCCCAATCACCCCGCTGCACTTTTTTTACAACTAATTTTTATTTAAACCCAATTTCCATAACCCTTTCACATGATTTTCTAAAGTTTAGCAGCACAAAGGTTATTGCCCCTTTAAAAGGTAACCAGTGACATTTTGACTTGTAAAAAATTTATATTTAAAGGACTCCTTACCTAAATTAGCCAAGACGAAAGAGAGTGTAGTAAATTTAAAAATTAACAAAAAAAAGGTGTTTAGAGGGTTACATAAAGCACATGGTTTTTCCACGGGGTCTTTTTCAAAATCCTTTACAAAAAAAAAAGGTAAAAAGAGATTTAATTATTTAGAAAAGATTGAATTTCATTTAGAAAAGATTTTAAAAAAACTTTTTTCCACTAATTCCCCCCCAGATGGCACTACTTGGGTGCTCTGAAATTTTAAAACTTTGTCCGAAACTTTTTTGTCACCCTACCAAAAGTTCAAGGGCATAGAAACGGTCAGTTATAACAACAGTACAAAAGACGGCTTCAGAAACATATTTTTGACCCCCACCCCCCCCTGTCCCCCCCTGATCTTTTAAATTTTGTTGTACCCCTCCATTGTAGGCGGTTTTCAGAAGAAAACTCAGCAAATTTTTGCAAGAGTTGCAAATCTTCCCAAATTTTAGCCAAACTCTACCCCAAAAATATGTAAAGCGTCTTCTTCATTGGGACAAACACTCCAACTTAGTGTATGTGTTTTTAAGAAATGGATTTCCTTTTCTTTTTTTTATTGGCGAAGAAAGAAATTAAATAGGAAGAGTAGATGCCCGTGTAACTTGAATTTTTAAATTTGCTGGTGAATTGTGTACAGAAATGAGTCGTACGCACGCAGGGCCTGAAGGGGGGAAGGGAATTTGATCCCTATATCGTGGCCCAACCCGGGGCGATCCCCCCAATGGGCATTGGGGGGGTGAGTACAAAGGAGGAAAAATTAAAAAATTTTTCCCGTAAAGTTCCGGGTACACGAGCCGGCTATTCTCAGCTGGCGAGTTCCAGCATCACCCCTCTCCACGTGCCCCCTGTTGTTTCTCAGCGTCCGACTGGGGACTCAACCCCCCCCCCCTCCTGCCCTCACAAAAAACCCCTTGCCATTGCCCACTTTTCTTTTCCCTTTATAGCCTTTGTGTGCCCCCATCAGTTTTTTTGCTGTCTTTTTGTTTTTGTCGTTTGTTTTGAAGTATAGAAGTTCAGCACAAAAATTCAAAAAAGAAGAAATGTCGTCAATACTATCTAGTATTAAAATTGGTTTTTCGGTCACCGCAAAAAGTGCAATTCTAAATTTTCTTTGTAGATAAAAAATTTACTAGTAAAGAAACCAGAAGCCTTGCAAATGAAAAATCATTTATCAAGATAACAGATAAAGTGAGTAAAAAACTTGTTTTTTTCAAAACCTCAAACTAAGTGATAAATGGCCCAATGTGAGGAATTTTTTAAAAAACGAGCAACCGATCCGGACAAAGTTCTTCTTGCTTCTTACAGGTGTCTTTATTGATCGCTAAATTGGTAAACCTCACACAGTTGGGCAAAACCTTGTTTTACCGGCCTATAAAAAAAATTATTGATTTCATACTAGGGAGGGCCCTAGTAATAGATAAGTCATGGGTTCCTTTGAGCAACAATACTGTTTCCAGTTGAATTGGCAAAATTTCCACGGACTTTGGGAATCCAAACTCTTCAATTTGTTAAAAAAAGTAAATTTGGATTGCATATTGATAAATCAACTGTGTTGATAACAAAGCAATTTTATTAGCTTATATGAGGTTTTATCAATGAACAAAAGGAAATTACCGAGGAAATGTTTGTTTGCTAGAACTTTAATCACTGATACAAAGGGGATCGTCGATTTTTAAAGTGGTGCAAAGATTATTTTGGAGAAAAAGAGATTCCCTAACAAACGTGAGCACTTGTGCAACAGACGGTGCCCTGCCATGTCAGGTCGTCATACTGGGTTTCTAGCCCACCTTAAGAAAGAATGACAGAGGTCATCACTTTTCACTGTGTCATTCATCGTCAACACTTAGCTGTGAAAAAATTGAGTTGTGTCCTGCATGAAACCCTACAACTGGTTATTACTGGTGTCAACAAGATCAAAGCTAATTCCCTCAATGACCATCTGTTCAGACAAACTTTGCCATAAAAAATGATGGGGAATTCAAACGCTTGCTTCTACATACGGCCGTGAGGTGGCTTTCCAAAGGAAACTGTTTGGCCATTTCTTCAAATTTTACTTGGACACAGTTATTGAGATTCTCGCACTTTCTGATCCTGATATAAGTGAGAATTTGAAGCAATGCAAGTTGTAACTTGCATACCTTATAGATATTTTTGAAAAAATGAACAAAGTCAATATAAGGCTCAAGGAAACAAGATGAACCTTATCAAGGCCAAAGGAATTATTTCATCATTCATCACCAAGTATGATATTCACAAGGTAAATATTGGCTGTAAAGAGCTGATTCAGTTTCCGACCCTTAAAAAGTGTTCAGTGTCAGATAACGAGACTCCTGAACTCCCAAAGAAAAAATCCTAATTTTTACTGATCACCTTGACCAGATAAAAACTGACATGGAATCAAGATTTGAAGATTTGACCAAGTTACAAATTCCGGATTGGATTCTAGATCCATTCTCTTTGAAGCTGTGAATAAGCTTGGTAACTCTTTGCAGACATAGTTTTCTAGATCTGAAGTAGTGACTGTGAGGTGAAAATCATTTTCAAGCAGAGCAGTTACGAGTTAGTATGGTACTTATCCACAACTGTGGGGAAAAACTGAAGCACTTCTCATCTCGTTCCCATCAGCATATTTAGTTGAAAAACGATTTAGTTCTGTTGTCCAGCTCCTCACAAAACCGAAATAAGTTGGACATTTACCTCAAAGGAGACTTGCGCCTGAACTTGATGAACATAGAGCCGGATATTCAAGCTTTAACTGAAATCTACCAAGCACAAGGCAGCCATTGAAAAGGTAAAATAAAACAATAACAAAGTTTTCAAACTTTCATTTATTTTTTCAAATATTAACTGTCAACTTTCTTAATTCTTCCAGATTCCAATTTAAAAATGAAAACACGTACTCGTTTTTTAAAATGACTGTCAATGATCTTAGTTAATTATTTCACTTCTTTGTTCTTAAAAAAAATCTGTAAAAAATGTACATTTTAATTTATTTTATTTTTTTCCTATTTTATTTAAGAGTGACCGGATAAAACTGCTTAAGTTGTTTTTATATACGATAATAAAATTGTTTAAAATAATAAAAGTGCTTTATTATTTACACTTTACTTAAATTAAAATTAGGCATACAATGAAAATGAAAAGGGGGCGATAGGTGTTAGTCAACCTCCAGAAAGGGGAGATGGGCCACAAAAGGTTGGGAACCACTGCTCTATATCTTATCAATGAAAACGTGTTTTCAAGAGCATCTTGTGTGAACCAAGAAGACAAGAAATAACGAACTATCTTAGACTTAAGAAGTTGAGAATCAAGGGTTCCTAAATTTTGTCTGCTAACAATAGCACCTCTTTGAAAAGGTTACTTCTTCCATCTATAGTCTTCATAGTTCTGATCAGTTCAATAAAATCTGTTAGTTTCTTGCACTTGTCTTCCACATTTTTTCAATGTCATTGATGTTTTGACATGACGACTTGTCACCATTCGAAACCAATCTGAAATTTGTTCAATGAACCAAGCCATTGTCAAAGCATTCCTTGAGATAACACCATGATGAACAGCTGCTCTGAGAGCACAGGAAGTCTCAAAGAGACATCAGCTTTGATGCAAAAACCACTTTCATCTTTTCATGATTTGAGGCTCTGTAATAGAAGTATTCAACAAATGGGGCGCAACCTTAAATGTTTTGTGAGAAGACCCATTTTCTACATATTTTGTAATCCATTCACTCGACACCACATTTGTTGGTAAATCATGTTTTTGTACAATCTCTTGAGGAAGTATGATACTGTGCATTAAAAAACCGGCTTTTATATTCTTTAAAACATGACACACATCTGCAAAGATGTAAAGAACTTCTCCTGGCCGAAAATGGGTTTTCAATGGTTGTTTTGTCTAGTGACCAACGACCAGTCACAATTCCCATTTGCTTCCACATAGATATATTTTCACTAACCATATCCGACACCAAGCCCAAAACATGATAGCCACTCACACCATTCATAATAAAACCCATTAACATACCGCCGTTGACTGTTAGATGCCAACCAATTGTCTGTTTCCACTTTGTTGAAAGTCCTCTTGCAACCAATAAATCAGTTTATTAGCACGATTATTTAAATTTCCTAAGGTAACATAGCCCACCACTTTTTTTCTACCATTATCATACTCCAGTTTTTCCCTTAATTCCATTTCATCAAACAGATAAAATAACCATTTTTTCTTTAATGTTCATATTTTTCCCTTAGTAGACATTAATTCTATAGTTAAAAGGAAATTCCAGTGTCCAGAGAAACTTTCTGGACTCTCCGACATATTGATGAATATGAAGATAGAGGATAGCCTTCCTTTAGTAAATGTTTGTACCCCTTGATTCCACAAGCATACCTAGCCTGCAAACCTTTACGAGTAGTCTCTTTAGACCATTTTCTGGGACGCTGGTTGGACAATTGTTCAATTTGATCTAAATTGAAAATATTGCATATTTTTCCAATCAAAGTTTTGTACTTTTTATTTTGTTTTGACCGAGCTTTCTCCAAACACCATATTTTTCTTTGAAGTTTGTTGTCAATTCCTTCATCTTTTTTTTGGTGTTCTTCTAATGAAATGAATTCCCCAGAGCTGACATTTTCCTAGAAAAGTATAAACACATTTAATTTTTCACAACTATGAAATAGATTAATCAAATTGAAAAAAGGTGATAGTTACTTTGCAAAGTGCAAAAATGTCAGTAGAGGAAAATATGTGAACTAACTAAAACAACATCCGACACCTTAGCTCAGTCGGTTGCATGCCTGCTTACCAAGACAAGGGCCCCAGGTTCGATTCTCGGCATAACCAAAGAAATTATCATTGGTGAAATGTGGGTTTTCCCTTTCACAGTGATGAATTCACAGCCTGGGGCTGGATGGTGTGCCAGTCATAGATATAATTAGCGTGATTAGTACATTTGTGTATAACCTGAATGGAGAGTAAGGCGTGGTGCTAAAAATAAGACTAAGTCTGATTAGCATCTAGAATATTTGGCATAAACTCAGGATTTTTTAAACCAATATAGATTATCTTAAAATTGTTAAAATAAAGATAATTCTTTTCTACATGAAATGTTCCATATTTCTGACATGATTGGAATGACCAATTACAAAATGTTTATAGGTTCTGCTCGAATTTCAGATTTCAAGCATATTTTTTTAAAAGAGCGGTAAAATTCACAGACTTAATATTTTTTATGCTTATTGTGTATAGTTAAACTATTAATTCACCAAGTTTTAAACCTGAAAATCTTGTCCTTATTCTATGTATCTCTAAACATAGCCCAAAACTTAAAATTTTCACTTTTTTAGGAATAATATCACAAAAGCGACTGGTCATAAAAATTTTAATATGTTTTACACAGTAATATAGTCTTAGGAGTAAACCTTTAGTAACAATCTAAACTTGCAGACTTAGTAGTAAGCAAACAAAAAAAAGGTCGTATTTTCCTATTTTTTTCTGTAACACAGACTTAAAAACATTATTTGGAGGCCCATAGAAAAAAAACGGGACGAGAGTCTCAGGTTTCAAAATTGGTGAATTAATAATTCAACAAAATAGGCCTACATATAGGCATTAAATGTTTGAGAATGTTACCATTCTTAAAAAAAGTTATGCTTGAAATTCAAGCAAAACCAATAAGCGTTTTATAAGGCCTTCCCTCATATACACTTTACCAAAATGCAAAATATTTGATGTAGAAAAGAAAGATCTTCATTTGAACTTCATGGCTCTCTCTCTCTCTTCTCTCTCTCTTCTCTCTCTCTATTATATAATATATATATATATATATATATTTTTAAAAATATATATATATTATATAAAATATATGGTGTGTGGGTGGGTGTGGTGGAGAGAGAGAGAGAGAGAGAGAGAGGAGAGCACCACGTATCACTACCCATTTGGGTTGTACACTGATAGCTCTATTATTAAGACATTTAATTTCCTTAAATTGTGATTTTAGTCAAAAAAACGCTTGCCACAAAAAAATACAAAAAAAAAATTGTAATTTTTTTTCTCTATTTTTGGAGTGTCAACATATTGGGAATATTGTATGCAAAATATAAATAAATAAATAAAACTAAACACATAACATTATTTTAGTATTGGTTGAATTCATATGTAGTGGCCTAAGTATATCAGGGATTATTTTGATTTTATGTGAATTTCAATGTTTTCTTTCATCACTTTATATTTTAAAAACAAATAGCCCTAAAATAATATAAATTATGTATCAACTTTTCAATACATCATTGGAGCTGCCTCGGTTGTGCAAGTGCAGCCACAGGTAATGTTTATGAGGTTTTATAAAAAAATAGGCATGTTTTTGAATTGTATTATTTAAACATAGTCTAAATTTGGGGGGGAAAGACCAATTATTTACCTGAATTATGTTTTGAGTAGAAATTAACACATACCAACCCTGTACCAGTCCCGTAATGATGCGAATAAAAATAATTTGGAAAAACCACCTTATTAAAAACTGTAAGTAGCTCACCAAGCCAGGGCAAAATACTTTGCAGAATGTCTAACACGATACTTTCTCAAACATAAAAAAAATCCCCTGAATGCTATGCACAAAGCCTAATAAATATATAAAAATTAATCCTCTTTTTTGATATCGCTACAGATTTTCAGAAGCAACTTTTTGAACAACCCCGTGTTTCAATTTTGGGGGATATGTAATTTTATTTTACTGTATCTAGTCAGAGAAAATAAATTTTGAGGTAGATTACTTTTTTTTAATTTTTTAATTTTTGGTTTCTTTCTTTCGTAAATTATTAAAATATTGATGTTTAATTGAAGTGTCCCAATCTGTTTTTTGACTGCTAAAAAGGTGAAGTTTTGGGGGATGAATGTTTTGTTATGGACATCAGCCCAAACTCACCCCCTTTTGAGTCTTATTCAAATTAAATTAAAAAATGACACCTGAAAAACAGGAACCCAACCAGGACCTTTTGACTTAATGGGGCCAAACGGGCTCTACCATTGTTTTGGGCTTTCCGGGGAAATCCTCCCCCCTTTTTGGGGGCCATTTAAACTCATTTTTTAAGGAGAGTCTGAAAGGGAAATGGGTTTGAATCTTTTGGGGCAAATTACAAAAAAACCAGCGATTCGGTTGTGCTTTTAGGGCTGCCACTAGTAAACATGCATTGTTAACATTCGAAGCAAATAAAAATTAAAAAAAGCAGATCTTTTTTTTCGTGTCCAGGTGCTATTTTTTAATATTTTTGGGGATTAAAAAAGTATTTGTAAAAAATAATGTATGAGTGGGTTTTAAATTTTTTTATTTTAACTCTGTTAGGATTTTTTTTCAAAAAATTTTATGATTCTGTAAAAAACAAAAAACCCTTGGGCCTTTTCAAAGAAAAATTGAAAAAATTTTAAAGGAGTCAGGAACGTTATTGAATGTTTTTGGGAAAAAACCTGGAAAAAACCAAAAAATTTGGGCATGGGTAAAAGGGTTTGGGGCCACCTTGGAAAGGCCCCAAACTTTAAAGGGGTTTTAAAATTTTTTTTCCCTTGGGTTGAGGGCCTATACTGTATTTCCTTGGATTTTTAACCCCCCGGGGTTTGGGTTTTCTTTAAACGCCCCAATTTTAGAACTTACAAATTTGATAGTTTTTTAAACCCAGGAAAGGGGGAAAAAACGCAGTTATAACCAAAAAAGTTTTTTTGAACATACCCTGAAATACATCAAAGACATAGTTTAGTTTTCATCCCCAAAATAAAATTTGGGGTATGATCTTTTGGAAAAAGGGAAAATAATAAAAAACTACAATAATGAAAAACACCAGTGTGGTAATTAAAAGAAGGGTTTTAATTAATAAAAAAGTAAAACCAAGAAAAGGTCTTGTTGAAAGAAAAAAACCCTTGAATGTTTTTTCACTAAAAAAAAGGGAAGTTTGTTGAAAATCAAAACCCTTTGGAATGCCCTTCACTATAAAAAAAAGAGAAGCTTGTTGAAATATTCTTGAATGTTTTTGTCACTATAAAAAAAGAGAAGTTGTTAAAAAAATCAAAACCCTTGAATCCCCTGTCACTAAAAAAAACAAGAAAAATTTTGGGATTGAAAAAAAAGGGGTAAATTGAGTTTTGCACAAGTTTTAACCCAAACCCAAATTAAGGATAAGTAAAACAAGTTCTGTAGAAACATTAAATAACTTTAAAAAAATTTTCCAAAAAAAGGGCTGAAAAATAAAAAAACAAAGGAAATATAATTTTTTGAAAAATGTCTAGAAAAAGATTTCACAAAAAATTTGAAAAGATTTTGAAAAAACAAGAGATAGAAAACCAAAAAAAATCCCGGTTTGTGTGGGGAGGAGTAGACTGGGGGCCGAAGGTAAATTGAAAGTCCCAAGCAAAAAATCTGGGATGAAAGGGTTTTGAAGGAAATTTTGGGAAGGCCCAAAGCAGTCTTTCAAATGTGAAAAGTAGGCTTGAATCAAGATTCCCAAAATAATTCCCTCACCCATCAGCCCAAGAGAAAGGGGCCCCAAACCCAAAAAAATCTGATTCAAGGGTTTATGATGGGGCTTAAAAGGGTTTAGGGTAGATTTTCTTAAATAATACCTAACATTAGGAACGGGATGAATAATCTAAATTGGTTTTAAATTTTAAATGTTGATACCATTGTAACTTTCTTCTATAAAAAAAAGGGTTTGGGCCCTTTTTTTCCGCGGGCCCTTTGGGAAAAAATTTTATAACTTGTATAAATTTAAAATTTAATTTTAAAAATATTTTTGCTGCCTCAGATTAACTGGGGGAATGTTGTAAAACATTGATGAATTTAAAAGCTTTTTTCATTGACTGCTTTTTTTGTTAAATAGTCTTGTGTTTCGGCAAATGCAGGGATCCCACATTTATCACATGAAGTAAAAAACGCTTTATTAAATAACATATTGTTTAAAGGGCCAGAAAAAAAAATTGAAATTTTAGATATGTTAGGGTTTGGTTTCAGGGATTTTGGCTGTAGCATTTTAATGGTAGTAGTAATGGTTCAAAGTGAGAAAGGTCGAAAGGGCCAAACCCGGGAGTATAAAACCCTGATCTTTTTTACTTTAAAGTCGGGGGAGGCAGAAAAAAAATTGACTATGGCAAAAACCCCTGGGCTACGACAATTACATACCAAAAGTTTTCCCAAAATTTAAGTAATACCTTGTTAAATATTCTTTTTTTCCTTTTCTCTCTCCCTTTACGGGATATAGAGATCTTTGTGTTTGAAAAAAGGGAATTAACTTGAAATTTTAATTTAATTTAGACCGAATTTGAAAAAAAAATTTTTTTCAAATTTTTATCTGTCTGTCTGTCTCTCGGAGTAGAGCCCCCAAACTATTTTAAACCCATCGGGCTAAAACTTGGTATCTAGAAAATTCACGGGTTTTTTTGGGAAAAAAAATATTTTTAAATTTAAAAATTTTTGCAACTGTTTTAAAAAAAAAATTAACCCCAAAAAGTTTGATGGATGTCTAGTTTTTATTTAACCCCCCAAAACCCCAAGGAGTGGTTAAATTTCAATGACGTTTTGTGTGTCTTTTTAGCCCTAAAATTAAAATTATTTAATAGAGGGCAAAAAAAGGGGAAAAAATGGATTTTTTTTCAAAATTGACAACGGGGTTCCTGCCCGGGCTGGAAAGTCGGGGGGAAAAAAATAATAGGGCAGGGAAACTTTAAAAAGGTCAGGGAAAGACAGGGAAATGACAAAATTTTTATGGGCACACTTAGAAAAAAAAAAACGAACATATTTTTTTGTATTTTACTGTGTCATAAACCCCTGCCCCATTGAAGAAAGGTGAGGGGCACTTACCATGCTAAAACTTGCTGTAACACAAGTTTTGGTAGCATTTTTTTTTCAGAAGGTGAACGCAGAATTCTCCTGGCCTGCACATGACAATTCTTTTAACTTTAGTGATCCATTGTTTTGGTTCTTTTAAAAAGGGTTTTGGCATCTTTATCATTGGATTACAGTGAATTAGGACTGATTCGGCTACCCCAGCAATGTCTAACAAAAAAACAGTTTTTAACCAGCTCTCGCTAAGCCCAGAGCATTTTGCTGAATTCTCATACTGGATCAGTGGCGTTGAAAGTAATAAGTTGCTGGCTTTTGTAAAGTGTGCAAAAAAATTATAAACCTAATAAGGGGAAAGCAAGCTTTAGCCTCCCATGCAAAAGGACCAACTCATATCAAAACTCTTGAAACTTTGACAATCAACGCTCTCTGTTGACTTTTTTCCCCAAAAGTCAAGTGATTCAGATTCATCGAGCTTCCCTGTTTCAACAAAATCTCTGGCACACAAAGACATTCTACCTAGTGGTGATTAGGCTAGTTGCTCGAAAGTTTTCTGTGTCATCGGAAATCATAAAGCCGCAGAAGGAAGCTTTTGCCAAAAGTGAAATTGGTATAGTGCCTCGAAGAAACCATAACACTTTGTTAAAAAGATGATAAAAACTAAGGTGGAAGTAATTTGGGCTATGCAAGTTGTTTACAAAAAAATGTCTTTCAATTCGGGAAAATAATTTTTAAGTACAATTTTCAGTTGTGTTTCCCGATTTTCCATTGCCAATGCCTTTACCCTTGGTGGAGACAAGGCGCATACTTCATTGTGCATTGCTTGGCTCCTTTTTTTTCATAACAATTTACTGGACCGCCTAAAATCATGTAACAACTTTGTAATTTGTTTTGATGAAGCGTTGAATAAAGTTATTCAAAGAAGACAAATGGAAAATTGTAATAAGATTCTGGGAAAGGAAAATAATAAAGTCATCAATCGTTACTTAAATGTGTGTTTTTTGATAGGAGCAACCGCTGAAGAATTTCTGAAGCATTTTTTGATGGTATTTCTCCCTTTTCCATTCTCTTAAATTTAAATTACAAGTGTCAATGGATGGCCCAAATGTCAATTTAAATTTTTATAACACTTCTTCGGAACACATTAAATCTATCACAGACAATGTAAATTTTGGGAACATATGGGCTTCATGTTGTTCATAGCCCCTTTGAGAACAGGAGTGGAGTCTGTTGATTGGGATATAAGTAGGTTATTGTGTCACATGAACGACCTGTTCACTGACTCTCCAGTCGTCGAGGATTGTTTACCCAGTTGACAGGATGTGCATCTTTTCCATTGAAGTTCTGTGGTGTGCGGTGGTTAGAGAATGCAAAGTGCTTTCAAAGGGCATTAAAAATTTGGGACAAAGTTGTTAAGTTTCTTAAAGAAGCAAAACCCTTCTAAAACAAAACCTGTAGAGAACACTGAAAAGAGCAGCCCGTGATCCATTCCTAAAGTGTAAACTAGCTTTCTGCAAGATAATTGCAGAGAATGTCAGCCTTTCCTGCAACGTTACAGACATCAAACCAATGACTCCATATCGTTTTGAAGCTGTAGAGAAACTTCTAAGATACCTTATGAAAACGTTGTGTGAAACCTGATCTGATGAATTTCACGGGTCCAAACTTACTGTCTATCACACAAAAAAAATCAGAAAATTTGATCCTTAGCAAAAATATTTATGTAGGATTTGCAACAAAACATTTGTTAGGAGAAACTGCATTCATAGTAACAGAAAGAAAAAAAACTAGAATTTATACACGATTGCCACAGTATGTTAACCCCCTGATTGCAAACTACAAGAAAGAAGTCCTTTAAAAAAGAAAGCTATGAGAGGTTTGTCTTCATTGGTCCTTGTGTTATTCAACATTCACCTCAACTGGGCCAGAAGAGATTTTCTTTTCTTTTGGAGTAACTCAACCATGTAAACAACATAATGATGTTCTGGCTGAAAATGCCAAGAAAAAATACTTGCATTTTTGTAACCTCAAAAATCCAGCCTCAAGAAATATTTCGTCCTTGTGATCAGTTTAGTGATGAGTAGGACTTTAAAACTATTTATGATAGCTTTCTAAAAGGAGATGCAAACTACAAACATCTTTGGGAAGTAAAAAGATTTGCCTTGTCTTGTCGCATGGGAATGCAACTGTTTTAAAAGGGGGTTTTTCAGTC
This sequence comes from Timema cristinae, assembly GCA_039000515.1. Taxonomy (NCBI): domain Eukaryota; kingdom Metazoa; phylum Arthropoda; class Insecta; order Phasmatodea; family Timematidae; genus Timema; species Timema cristinae. Next base: position 40,429 of record JBCFYV010000102.1, read on the forward strand.
AATAAATCTTTACTGGTGTAAAAATATTCATGAAAAAAGTCACTGCACAGCATCACATTCATGATGAGATACAAAGAAGCAGGAGGGATTAAAACATACACTTTTGCAAAAGATGTTGGATTAACGTGAGAGGTGCTCGGAAACGCTTCATGAATATTTTTGGGGATGAAGAAGCAGGAATGAAGTGAAGAAGACAAGAAGAAACAGAAAAGAGGGAAATTAGATATACAAGTTAAAGATTTAGAAGGAAAAAGAAAAAAAATTAATGATGGCAACTGAAGAGAAACAAGAAGCAATAGAAGTGGAGTTGCAAGAATGAAGAAAAACAAGCTTCACTTTATTAAATATAGCATAGTATCTTATGTATGCTTTTGATAATTTTAATAAAAATAAAAATTGACTTGAGACATGAATAATATGAAAGCAGACACAGTTCCTCCTGTTGTGAGCTATTCAGTTCAGGATATGACAGTTTAGGTAAAATAAGACTGTAATGATAGCAAACTTTTTAGTATGTTCTTAGTGGCCTGTTATTTAGTACGTTTTTCTGCACATGAACCAAAGTGAATCAAGTTTGTTACAACTTTTTTGATAGGGTTAGACATATTTAATTATTTTCCATCATTTTCCCTGAATGTTTGGGCAAGACTTCTGCTTTCTTATTTTCCATGAGAGGTGAGGCAAGGTCGGCTGTAGAGGGGGAGGAGGTTCAAAATAAATGTATTTAAATTAAATTTTTTTCACATGTATAGTATCGTAAAGTTATAGTAGAAAATTTTTATGAGAAATTGGTCAGGAACTTGGGAAAATAGTCAGGGAAAGTCAGGGAAAATTTTTTTTAAACAAATACTGTAGGAACCCTGGACAAACAATTTTGACTAAATTTGTATCATGGCGTTAATTAAGATTATAAATAAAATGGCTATTTTCATTTTCCCTTAAAAATTACTTTTAGGGTATTTTACAGAAGGGGAATTTTTTCTGTACCTCCATAATGATTTGAGATACTAAATAACCTATCATTGCAAAACTGTAATACTATTAAAAATAAAAAACTTTTATTTGAAATATATCTTTATAAAAACATTACTTTCTAAGATATTGGCAAATATATTAATACAATTTTGTGAGCTTTAGTTGACAGTGATCCCACTTAAGTTTTAACGCAAAATTCTCTAATGCCTTAGCGTAAGTAAATAAGTAAGTATCTCAAAAAGTTAATGTTCTTTTTCTTTTAACCTCTAAGGGTAAATTTTTGTATACAAGATCTATCTCTATAATTTTAGACTAAGTAGTCAATATCTACCTTTTTTATTGGTCTAAATTTAAATTTAGGAATTAAAATAGCAATGTGATAACCATAAGATGTGCAACTCCTAAAAAATGTCAAAGATTTTATCCAGAAGTCAAAATTTTAATGCGGTTTGACCCATGTGGGACCCAATATTGATCTTTTTTATTGGTTAAATATACAAATGAAGACTTTTTAAAAATTTTTTAAAAATAAAATTACAAAATATAAAACAGAGAGTCTAAAAATGTTTTAAACCCAAGTATAGAGCAATTTTTTGCCGGGTTTGCTGGTGTATTACGAATTTTGAGTAATTATCTCCATTTTTAAACATTAAAGTGAGAAAGTTTGTGCGGAGTTTCCGTACCATTTGTTTTTAACTATGGATTTGAAACAGGTTGCTAAAATGAAAGAGATTGCTTACTGTTGATTCATCTTCGCTATAAGACACCGGGAAAACAAGCCTTCCCTTGGATCTTTGGCTTCCTGTGCCATTGCTCTATCACTGTTTTTGGGTCCTATGCTCAAGGACTTAATTTCTCATTGCTTAAAGGTGGGTATGTGATGAACGCAATATATTGTTTTAAAAATGATTTTTTAAAAACCCTGTTTTAATTTAGTATTAAATTTAATATTTTATCATACGTATACTTATTCAATTCACTGTTCATAATAATGTTGTAGAGCGATGTTTGTCTTACTCACAACTTTACTTCTAAGAAAGTCATAACAATAGTTTTTGTTCTTGTGAAGGAAAATGAGAGAGATAGAGGTCATCCAAAACACCACCAAAACATTTGAAATACAGTCTCGAGCAGGGATGGAATGGTGAGACTTTGGAGACAACAACTTCACCTGTGGGACCCCAAATCGCACACAAGTGAGTCGCTTAGACCTTCACACTTAAATCAGGACATACAAATTGGTACAACTATATTTAATTTAAAAGAAAAATAAACTTTAAGTTATGAGTTTTAAGAATAAAGGAGCAATTTATGACTCAGTGTATGGATGTTGGTTGAATTTGGGGGTTTGTAGGCTTCATGTGGTTTGAATAGTATTGTTCTCACTGAAGACAAGACATGCTGTAGTGAAATATATTGAGTGAATTTGAAAGTACTTAAATTAAGTTATTACAAGGACAGGTTGATGTGTTAAATTCGTTAGAACTATACTAAGGTTAGATGTGTTGGATTGTAGAAAAATCTCTCCAGTTGGCCCATGAAGAGATTGGCATAGGAAGGGCCATACAAGTGGCAGTGCCCTTTTTTCCCTAAGTTATTATTGTGGAAAAAACTAAATACGCTATTATCCAGAGTAAATTATTTAGCTAATTTTAGTAATAAAGCATTGTTGGGTGGGAAATTTTGTAGTTTGAAGTTTAGAAAGAGCACCATTACAGCTCGGTCCTAAATATTTGAGATTTGTTGTGTAGAGCAGTTATATCAATAATAACCAAAAGGATTCAGGGGTTTTTTTCCAAATTTGGTGCAGGTGGTTTAAGAATGTTTGGTACCCTAAATGTATGATAAATGTTTTGTTTCCTCTCAAGGCCAAAACTTAGAGTAATATCCTTTCATGTTGGCTTCCTTCCTATCACTTAAATAGTATTAACAATAATTTTTATTTTTATGAAAAACATAAAAATAAAATTTCTCATATGCAATACTTTTAATTTAATATAAATCCTTAATTAAATGTATGTCACTGGTATGAATGGTGTCTTGTCTCAGAAGCTCTTCTCTTTGTTTTACTTTGAGGCTGCGCAATCCTGCCACCGTGTAAAAACACAAACCACATCCACCTCGGTGGTCTTGGAGTAGTTTTTTTTTTTTTCGGGGACCCGATGTTCTTGGTTGACGAATTTTCAAATTTTTTTCTTGAGCGAAAAAAAATGTGTAGCACAATTTTCCTTCGGAGGGAAGTAATTGTCAGTTCAATGTTAATTGTGGCATGTAAAATAACCCTCTAGGGGATATGAAAATACATTTCCCGGAAAAATTGGTTTGGGCCCTTTGTGCTCATTTATAGAAATTCTAGTGTGTGATATAAATTATTTAGTTTAGAAATTGCACTTTAGATACCTCAATTGAAAATGCAGCAACAAATAAAGTTGTTTAACCCTCTCAAAACCTATTGAACGGGTATCTGGGGCGAGCACTGCATGCATGCCTGCTATTATTTAGTAAATATTGCACCAAGGTGTAGTATTTTTTTTTAATGTCCTTTTAAATAAGTTGGTTTTAAGTCCATTGCTAATAAAGTATTTTTTTTTTCAAAACCTGAAGATACTTTGGTGGACTAAGACTAAGACACCAATGAAAATATATATTTGAAGACGTTTGGGTGATAAGTTAGGGATGGTTCCATTAAAGCCAGAGTTTTATTTGAACATTGATAAAGCAAAATAAAAACCTGTTTTTACCCTTTCAGTGCCTCTTCCCTTAGCATTCCTGATGATTCTATTGATGAAGGGGTGAAAGGCCAGCATACGCGTCAAACGGGAATGTCTCATCAATATCAAGTTCCAATTCCACTGACAATTAATGGAAGATTTCCTGGATCTGAACAATTGGTGATGATCTCATACGTGAAGATGAATGAGCACAAATATAACCAATGTTTTGTTTTAGTTAGATGTATTAGCAGTAGTTTGACTGGCTTTTGGTTATGATTGTAATATTTTTTTTTTATTTGCAGCAATATTTTTTTTTTTGAAAACAACTTTCACTTTTTTTAATTAGGGCTAAGGATAATCAAACATAATAATTGTTTCAGCACCACTTACTTTGTTTTTTAAAATAGTTTATTTTGATGGTCTTACTGTGACCTAAAGAGTTGGAGCTGTCTCTGGAATTTATAGCCAAAGTACCTGGCGCTGTGGCCTAGATATTTCAATTAGATTTTAAAAATAAATAGAACATTGTTTTTGGTTTTGTAGGCAAAATTTTGTTTTATTAGGTTAATGTGTATTATTGTATTAAAATTAAATGCAGCATAGTAATAAATGTTAATTTGTTATATAAAGTTTCTTTTAAAATATTTTATGGTACACCATGTAATGAGATTGAACTAAGTGAAGAGATTTAAAAATAGTTGTAGAATTCTTCCTAGGAATGTACTGCCCTTAACATAAAATTTTTAAATACCACTGAAGCTATGTGTCGATGTAAATAAAGTAGGGAGATTTAAGTATTTTAAAAAATTTAGTAGTAAATTAATACCAGGGCCATTTCAGCTACATCATTGATATTTCACTTTTATTCAGTTCACTTAAAATATCAGCTTTTTACTTTTTTACTTTCTACTTACATGAACAAAAGTGCTTTTTAAATGGTATAGTCTTGTGTATATTACAAAATTACAACAGCCAGTATTTGCTAAACAACAAACAGGACAGTTTTACATCTAATGCATTGTTCATTTTCACTCATCATCCTCAGACTCACGAGAACTTTTGATTAAAATGGAATGAAAACGATAATTTATAATTGAATGTGTGAACTTTAGTTTGGTTTAGTATAATAATATAATTTAGAAATGAATGTTTAAGAACTTTATTTTGGTTAAAGTTAAAAGATAATTTAGAATTGAATAAGGGAGCTTTATTTCAGTTTAAAATAAAACAATTTATAATTGAATGTGTAAGCTTTATTTTAGTTGAAAGTTTTGTGAAACCAGGATATCTCCTGGCAGATCAGTCCACCCCTGATTCTTCCCTTCAAGTTTGTCAATTAATATACAAAACATATTCTTATTTGTAGATTATATGTAATGATTCATTCACAAAATTAAACATTTATATTGACCCGTATAGTGTTTGTTGATTTAAAACAATTATTGTTAAAACTAGGTTATTTGGTGCTGGTATAGAGTATACAATTAAGATGCAACAAGGAGTATGCCTGGAAATTGTATGATTTGCACTTTGTCCACTCACAAATTTGATCAGAATAAAATATTTTCTATTCCATAGCTAATACTTAAAACCATCTAATCATTGAAAGCACTGCTTGCCTACTTTCAGTGAAATAATACTTATTCTATTAAATAAAATTAAAATATCTTTTAAAAATTTAAAACATCCAAACATAATAAAATTTTGGCAGCATCTTTATTTAATCTTTTTTTATTTTTCAAGTGTGTCTGTGGGGTTGTTCTCTCCACGGGAAAGAGGCTAATGCGCAAAGCGCATGCGCGTCTTATAGGTCCCCTATACTACCAGTAGAGTTAGAATAAAAGCAAAGTTTAAAACTGCCTCTTGCATCGTGGGGTGAAGGAATAACTGTAAATATCCACCTGGTGCTCATTGTCAAGGTTGGGGCATACGTTTTGTTTATGGCAGTCTTGTACAGGTCATAAAATTTTTTTTATTTAAGTGTTAGTTTTTATATTTTATTTAATTTATATTATTTATTTTAATTTAATATAAGTTTATTTTTTAAAAATGTGTGTAGTTAGTAAATTATTAGTGAAATCTTTTTCAAGTTTTAAAGACTTAGCTTTTAAAAGTGAGATTGTTAAAACTAGTAGACCAACACCTATCTTTCGCAACTTTCTTTCAGTAATTTTTATAAAAGTCTTAAAGCCATTGATTTAAGTTATTTTTTTTTTCTCTTCTCCAAAATGGGAAAACTAGTTAATGTTTTATAGTTTATTTTTTACTTAACTATACTCCCAATAATTTAAAGGCAAAAAAATATTCAAGGGTTTCTTGCTCAACTAATGCGCCCCACTGCTTAAACTACGAGCATGATATATCAAACATAAAGAGAATAGGGAATACACTTTACACAAACAGTGAATTACTCAATTTTTAAAATTTAAAAAGAAAGTGTTTTGGGAAAAACACTGTACCAACTGTTGTAGGATTGAAGATAAATTTCTCAAAGTTTTTGGCTATGGTTATCATAGAGGCAACAAAATTTCACGAGATTTAAAAAAAAAATTACCCGACACAAAAATTACATAAATTACTATCAAAACATATTTAAATACCATTATATCATTTTTGAACTGATAATATATTCACAAAATAAAATATATTTTCGTGAAATTGACCATTTTGCCCTTTAAATGCAAATGATGGTCAATCTTATTGAATTAAATCTGAATTAACACTAACAACATCGTCGTTGTTTACCTTTATCCTGAAATTCGTCTAAAAAATAAATAATACCAATTGTGCTGGTAAAAAAATTTATCTAAGAATATTTATTTCCTTAAAACCAAATATTTAGTAAAAGACATGTTGTAAACTGGCTACTTTCACAGCCAGATTGTGTCCAAAGACAAATATTTAAAGAATAAAAAGAAAATAGTCTTTTCTTGTCTTTGGTCTTGCATCTTATGTTCCCTATCAAGTAATGTTATTTTCAAGTGTGATTAAGTGTTATGTGGAAAATTATTTGATAGAATAATAGGTGCATAAAAATAGAAAAAAAATGTGAAAGGTTCAAGTATTTTTAAACAAACTCAAATATCAAAAGATGGCTTTTATATATTTGAAGTTAGAAAAAAAAATTGTAATTGAATTGAGTACACTCGGGGACTGGTTTAAAAATTTTGGAACTAATGCTTTCCTGTATTTGGTGAGTGACCTCTATGTGTGATGTAAAAATGTAAAAACTTCTTTTTCGAAAAAAAATGTTGAGTACAAGCTGTCTATGTGTATGTGGAATGTTCAGTGATTGGCCTTAACTTCAATCCTTAAAAATGCTGGTTCTGTAATTTATGCGGTAAAACATATTTGATGTCATTGTGTTTGGGAACAGTAAACTAGGAAGTTGTTTAAAATTTAAATGATTTATTGATGTCATGAAAAAAAACAGAAACAGGAACCTAAAAATCTAAACAAATTTAGAAAATTTACTTTGGGCGACGGGGGGGTTAAAATAACTTATTTTCATTAAAATCAATGTCGGCATGGTGGTTTTTGTTGGGCATTTTGAGGAATTTAATCCGCGAGGACGACTGGGTTTTTTTCAAGATGAAATTGGGAATTTTATAGCAAAAGGATTGGAAGCTAAAAGAAGTGAAACGCTATTGGTTCTCAAAAACGGTTTTTTTTAAGTTGTTAAAGATTTTGTGTTCCCGTACCCTGAAAAAAAAAGGTATGGGTTTTGATACCTTTTAAAATGCACATTTTCACCTGGGGTTTTCTTTTTTTTTAAGGAAAGATTAAATTTTTAAAATACTATGTTTGGCATTAATGAATCAACAGAGGGGGCCGCTCGAGTTCGCCTGGCTTCCGTTGTACTTTTGGGAAAACACCCCTGTTTTTTCTTCTTTTGAAAAATTTAAAGAAAATTTAAAAAGAACGCTTTTTTACCGGGCCCCCCACCAATAACCTTAGCAAAGTAGGGAGTTTCCTCGGCAGGTGATTGCGCAAACAATTTTTCGAAGAGTTAAAAGGGGAAAACCCGAAATTTTCAAAATGGCCCTGGAAAAGGGCAGAAAAATCGTTCCCAAACCCGAATTTACCCGTTCCCCTTTGTGCTTTTGCGGTTACACAAAATCATCAACAGCACAGTGCGTTTTTGGCAATTATTTTTGTGCATTTGTAAATGTAGGGGGCACTTAAAAAAAAGTGTCCTTCAAAATTCAACGTTGTCCCCCTTAACCTTATGGAAACGGGGAGGGGAAAGGGGCCCCCGGAAATTTTTAGGTTTTTTTTTAAACCCTCAATCATCTTTGGCTGAGGGTTACCTTTCAGTATTGAGGTTACACAAAAAGAAATGGTGTTAAAAATGATTGGACGTTAGACACTGGGGCTCCTGCAGTGCTATGTCAAAAGGTTTACAAGAAACATTTTAGGATTACGAATTATAAAAAAAAAAAGATATTTTAAATTTCTACAGTAAAGACCGAAAAAAATTCGTTAGGCAAATGTTCACTTCCAGTTGATTTTAAATGACAGGTAAAAGATAGATTCCATGTAATATTAATGGGGGCCCTCTTATCTTAGGGGGATTACATAATGTTTTTTGGTTTCAAGTTCATAATAACCCATAATGATCCCAAAATGTTGCCTCAAAAAAAAAAATTTCATTTTTACCCAGGGTTTTTACTGACAAATTTGGCCTTAAAAGGAAAAAAATGTCCCCAAGTTGACCCAGGGGCAAACCAAATGTTTTTCAAACCCAAGAAACTTTCCATTTGTTTTAAAAAACCAAAAGTAGAGAGAATTAAAGAGGCTTAAAGTGCATAAATGGGGAACACAAAGTGCCTTAGTAACCCTGATGGATCTGTTAGATTAGGGGTAGCATTTAACCCCAATTTAGAAGTATACAACCCCCCTCCCCTCATGTACATAATATTTTACTAAATTTTCCCAAAAAATTGACCTCAAAATGCCTTTCAACGTGGTTTTAACTGAGGACCCCAAAGAACTAGTTTATATTTCCCATAAAGTTTATTTTTTTATAAAAATATCCTTTTGGTATTTCCCACCCCCTCAAGTTTTTCAGCAAGAGGAAACGCTGTACAGGCTTTTGAGGAGCTGTGGTTTGGCAAGATGACTTTGTGTTAGAGGCCATCAATAGAGGAACTAATGAAAAGGGTTAATATGGTCGTCCAAAGGTCGGGGAATGTGGATTTTATGTAAAATAACCCAAATGTGTGTTTTTAACAATCAGAAATAAAATATTTTAGGTACATGTAGGAAAAAAAGGATTGAAATTTAAAAAAAATCTGGGCAAAAAATCTAGGGGGTTAAAACCCAAAATCGTCGTGAATTAATGCATTTCTAGATTGGGAGAATATTTCAGGGATTCTTTTAAAAGGGGGTTCGTCACTTTAAACATTTGTATGAATGCTTAAAAAGGGGGTTTTAGAAAATGGACCTGGGAATGTAATCAGGTTTTAATCAAGTAAAAGTGCCTCCACCAGCCCCTGTTTGGATCCTATAATCTGGGTCTAGAGCTGTTTTGTCTACTGATGCAAGTCCTAGGGGCATCTTTAGCTGTATTAGCCCCAAAAAACCCAAAGGGAAAGGGCTATACGACCTGTACATTTTCATCTAGAGTCTTGGGAAAAAAACAGAGAAGAACTACCCCAAATCCACAAGGGGCCTTGGCCCTAGTTTTTAAAGACTTAAGTTTTCACAGTATTTTATTTCGAGAAAATTTGTTTTGGGACAGACCCTAAACCACTCATACAATCTTTTGGCCCAACGGGAAACCGTTTATCAGCAAATGATTGCAAAAAATTTGCAGCAACTTTTCAAGTTTCAATATAAATAAGATAGTTCCCCCAAGGGAAAAAATTGTGCTGATTTTTGTCCCGAAGATCAGTAAGTATGATCCACCCAAGATCTTTAGTGAATTCGTTAACTATTCGAAGACAGCAAATATTTAATAAAAAACTGGATGCTTCGAGAGTGCAAAAGATAAAATTTGAGTAAAGTGATAAAGTTATTCAAATAGATCGCCCAAAAAGGGGATAGGGAGCTTAAGTCATTTCAGTCAGTATCTAGTGAATTATCATAGATCAAAAATGCCTTTTTGAGGCCAGAAGGTAATTCCTGTGCTTTTCGGACTAAAGTCTTTTAAGAAATGATAAGCCACATTTTGGAATATTTAAAACCAAATTTTGACCAAAAATTACTTTTGGTTGCCAGGGCTTTGCAAATAAATTGATAATTTGGTTTTTAGCTGTGGGCTATGCGAAAAATACAAGGTTCCCTGACAGGGTGAGTTGTTCCGGCCCCTTTCCAGAAAAAAAAAACCTTTGGGAAACCCTATAACTCTGATTTTTTGGGGCCCATAAAAGGGAAAACCCCATTTAATGACATCAGCTCATTCTAAATGGCTAGAAATTTGCCAAATGTTTCATTAAAAACGAACCACAAAAGCCATGAGGGTTTTTTTTGATCGATTTGGGTTCTTAGAACTTTTTTGTATCAGATAATGGGAGTGTCTTTTTCGTTCAAAAAAAATTTTTTTGATTTTTGTGTTTTAATGACATAAATATCGCGCAGTTTCCCAATTTCCCATAAACCAATTTCCAAGTGGAAAATGGTGTTGGCCAGCTTAAACGAGCCATCAAGAGGTCCATTTTGCGGAAAAAAAATGTTCATATGGCCTTTAAGAGTTTAAAATTTATTATAGGGAACCCCCTCATCTAAACCCCCGGGGTTGCCCCCCGCGATGTTGATGATGGGCAAGATGTGCGAACACATTGGGTGCTAAAAAATATAACGGATGGTCAAACAATCAAAGTATGGAGGGAATAAGGGCCCTTTTCCTATAAAAAAGGAATACAGGAAGATATTCTGGAAAATAAAAATAATTTTTTATTAAAAGAAAGTGTTTTGTCAAAGTTTTTAAAAAACAAAAATTATTTGGGAAAAAAGCTATAATTCAAAAAGGTTGGGTGAAAGACTAAACTTGGTTAAAATAGGCTCGGAGTTGTAGTGAAACGTCTTTTTAGCCCATAACTATGGGATTTTTTTGTGCAGTCGAATAATCATCCCCCAAAAAAACCCGTTAGGGCCTGCCATATCCACTTATTTCCCATTCTAGGGGGGAACAGGGAACGCTACGAGGACACTCGGTATGCCCCAAACCCGCCCCCTCATTGTGAGGGTCGAGTCAAGACTCGGGGAATCTCAGGGGCATTTGGGGGTGCCAGCAGTCAATTCAGAAGACAGGGGGGAGACCATATGTTCCATTCGTTCCAGAAGGCTCACATACTCATCTTCTAAGAGAAGACAGAAAAGGGGGAGATATTGGAATGTTCGTGATTGGACCACTTTAATACCTTAAAACGTGGTGATATCTGTAATCTATGCATGGTAAAAATATGTTGTATTTTTGTGTTTGGGAGCGTGAGCTAGGAAGTTTGTTTAAAGGGAATGTTATGGATGTCATGTAAAATAAACCCTCAGACTAGCGTAGAACCCCCAAAATCTAAACTTTTTTAGAAACATTACAGTGGCAAAAAAATTTGGTTTTTATAAAGAACCCAGGTTTTAAAGAAATTTTATTAATTAAAATGAAAAATATCATTTAAATGAATATGTTTATGAAAGGTTATCTTTAGTTTTTTCTTATTACTTGTCCCTTTTAATGTATTTTTTTCTACCACTTGATGGATTTAATTGAACTTCAAAATCCCGGTCTTCTTTTTTTTTTGTACGTGTTAGAGTTTAAATTTAAAATATTATTAACTAGCTTGTAAAGTATGCCTTCTTTTGAAATTGCAATTAATTTATGATATAAATCATTCCCCCCTTCTCCCCCCAAATATTTTTTTTCTCCCTCTCAAAAATACAAGTTTTTTTAATTAAATATAATACTTTTTTATCAAAAAATCAGAAAACCCTTTTAATGCGATTTTTCTTTTTTATCAAAATACAACTTTTTATTCAATGAAATCCCTGATATGTTCAATTTGTGTGAAAATTTGTGTGTAACTCCCTCTATATAGGGGAAAGAAGAAAGGAAAATGTCCCCTTTTTGTGTTTGGGTTTCTTCCCACTTTTTTCCCTTTCCCTGGTGGGCTTTTTTAAATTTAAAAATTTACATTTAAAATAGTTATTTTTATAAATTACCATAAATTTAAAAATATTATATCAAAAAAACCTTATTTCTAAAGGTGGGGCAGAAGGGAGCGCAAGTTTTTTTATTTTTTTATTAGAATAAAATTTTTGGCTAAAAAAAAAATTTTCTCCAGTAGCAATATAGAGTTCAGTTTTCTGCCCCTGTTTTTATATCAAAGATCTTAAAATCTGTCAAGGGTTGCCCTGGAATTTTGCCCAAAATTTTTTAAATAAAGAAAAAAGTTTTTACAAAATTCCGGGACACCTTGACAGATATTTAAATCTTTGATATTAGCATATGCGAAAAACAAATCTATATTGCTACTGGGGAAATATTTGATTTATTTTGACAAAAAAAAAAATTAAAGCTATAAAAAAAATGTAAAACTACTTTTGCCCTTAAATTAAAATTTTTGAAGGGGACAGGAAAGGGTTTGTTCCTTTTTTCATGTACACCTCTAATGTCCTATCATCCTTTAAAATTTTTTTATCTCCCTTTTTTGTTTTTTTTTACTCTTTTTAAAAAAAAATTTCTCTGTGTTTCACCCCTTCCCCCCCCCCTCTGTGAATTTGATAAATGAAACCTAGGTGGGGGGGGATTGTGTGGGGTAACATCAATTTTTTTTTAAAGGCAAACAAGAAAAATGTGAATTGGGTTCTTCATTTCATTGTAAAAACTATTTATTAAATTTTTTTTATTTATTTCTATCCATCTTTTCGTTTCTTTTTTCCAAAATGATATATCATGATAATTTTTTAATTAACACTTACTCTCTGGGTAACGTTTTTATAGTCCTAGGTAATTTTCAAGGGATTCCTGATACCTTTCATTTTTAAAAAGGTCATATAAAAAGTGAACACTACTTTGTTTTTTTAGTTTTTTATTTCCCCTTTCTTTTGTTTTTTGATCAATCAGTGGGTCCTATCTTAACCTAATATTTCTAAAATTTCCAGATAAAAATTGTGAATTTCCCAGTCATTCATGGATATTCTTTCCCTTTTGGGGAAATTCTATTGATGTCTACTAAGGGTTGTCTCGGAGAAGAATATCAAATTTTTGGGCCATAAAAATCAACTCAATAGTCTTAGAACTATGCAATGATGTTCCCTTTTTATAATTTTTATGTGTATATACTTTTCATTAAGTTTGCCACTTTTTGACTTTCAACATATTAGCTCATTGAATACAATTTAATTTTTTCTAACTTTTTTGCATTTATCTAGTTTTTTAACCCGTCATTAAAGTCATCTAATATCACTAATGGTGGCTACGGCAGGGAAAACCGGTAAGTCAGTGGATTTTCAAACTAAGGGAAATTTAAAAACTAATTATAAAATAAAGATTAATTCACACCTACCACAAAACTGGAAAGGGGGGATCTTGTTTTTTTCATGTTAGCCCAAAAATGAGAGGCGTAGTGTGTTTTTTTGAACATCACTTCACACTAGGGGACAAATAAGGCTTTAAAATGAGGTGTGCGGAAATTATTTTAAACGAAAAACAAATAGTAGACTTCTTCATTTTTTATAAAAATTATTTTATTAGTAAAAATTTTTTTTGGACATTGGATTTTATATTTAATATTACAGAAGTAAAAAAAATTCCTAAAAACCTTTTTTATTTTAATTGGTTTAAAAAAAGACTTAATTAAAACTAAAATTTGGGGGGTACTTTTGATCCAGTGCTTTAGACAACAGGTTTCACCTAAATTTTTTTTTTTTAATTTGTGATAAGTTTTTGATAAAAATTTATATTAAAAATACATGTAGAATGTTTAACTAGTGAGTGTATATTTATTTGAATTAAAATGCATTATGTTCTTCCTAGGTATTGATATAGACACAAATTTGATCTTGAAATCTCCCAAAATATGGTCCAGCACTCGATTTGGAGTCGCTCCACCACAATAACCCCAAGGAGAACTCTATTATACTGATAACAGCCCCCAAGGGGGTTTACAAAGACTCGTCAGTAAGGCAAACTGAAGAAAACTAGCATTCAGGTCTATTAACTATAGCCCTTCAGCCCCCCCCCCTTCATCCTAAATGTTGAAAGTAATTTTCAACAGTGGACATAGGGCAGGGGTCAAAAAAATGTTGTTTATTCATCTTACAGTAATTGACTACTAGCCTATGTCCGCCATATTTCTTTTGAAATAATAAATGCTGGACTAAAAATATGTTGAATGAGACAGTCGAATGATATCTTTATCTAGCAGATCTTGGACCCAACTCTCTAAATGCTTGTAATTTAGGCGACGAGCAAGATAAGGGGGACCTAACAAAATTGATATTAGAAAGAGATATTTGATAAGGGAAAGACATCACATTTACCCCATTTAGTGGATATGGTATCAGAAAAACTTTTTAAAGTTGCATCAAGTTCAACGGGGGTATGGTGATCAAAATGTTTTCATTCTCGCTTACCACTTTTTCCAATTTAATTTTAGTAGAAGGGTTAAATCTGAAATAAAAATTATTTTGTAAAATTGATTCTTACTATTTGGTTTTGGGTAGGGGAAAACGACACCTATGATTATATCTTAAGGTAAATTATCGATAACAGACAATGAATGTTTTTCCCAAGTGAACCCTTAATTTTAATCGAAAAATTAGTACTTTTATTTATTCAAGGAGTAGCTCCATTTGCAATGGCAAAAAGTTTAGGTTAAAATATGCTTCCGCTAAAGGATCTAAGGTGGGTTTAAAAATTTGTGTGACCTGAGCATTTATGAAGGAACAACTAGCCCTGTATCAAAAAGCGCAACAAATGAAACAGAATTAACAGTAACTTTAATAGTGGGGTCCAAAACACATGGAATGGTTTTTGCGTTGCCCGGAAAGTCATGCCTTGACGGAGAAATACTAGTTTTTTGCCCTTTCATTGGCTTTTATAATGACCCATTTTACTACAATTGAATGTGCCAAGACCCCGGTGAGAGCAATGGGGTTAATTAGTAATAAAAAGACCAACGCAGAATTGAAGAAATAGAAAATCGCCCTCACGCTGTGCTTTTACGTTATTTTTCCAACGTGAGGTAATAGCTCAGCCTTTTAAAGATAATAATAAAAAGTAAGTGGGGGAAGGGAGTATTTAAGTTAGGTATTAATTTAAAAATATGCCAGGCCTCCACCGTGGTTGGATTCCACGTTAAACTGTAGGTTCTCCTTTCATCTCACAATCACCCTACCATTACACTTAGCGTAAGTGCGTATAACCCGAATGGGTAGTAACGCGGGAATAATAATAATAATAATTAATAATTTAAAAATTTGCTCTGTGAGTATGCGGCATTTCTAGATATAACTTAATAATTGTAGGTTATTTGTTTCTTTTTAAACCCATTATAGATTATTTCTGCCTAAGTTTAATTGTTAGTATTTGTATAGCAGAGTGGCGCAGTTTGCATCATTACTTATCTGTCACGTAGAAAAAGGAAGGGAAAAATGTATTACAGAACTATATAAGTTTTAACAAATAAGTTTATTTAAAAGGTAAACAAAAAAAGCTATGATTTTACATGTGAGTGACAAAAGGTTTTTAAAATTTAATTAATTAATGATAACCGTATTTTGTTATCGAGGTAGAAAAGATTAGGTTAGACAAATAGGTTTTTATTAGTTTGTCCACAAGGAATGGCCAATAGTTAAATATAACATTTTGTTTAGTTAAATAACTTAAAAAAAGGGATATTAGTTTAATCATCTGCCACAACTCGGCAACAGTAAAAAAAGGGAATTAAGTTTTTTGGAAATATAAAAAAGGACTATCTAGCCAGCTAATACCTGAAGGTCTAAACATGAAAATAGTGAAACAATTGAAAATGGAAACGTAGCTTCCAAATCTTATATTTTTAGACTTACCAAAAAGAATATAATTTAAGCTAATAGCTTGTATTAACCATCATGGAGAACTACAAAAAAAACCTAAGAAAATATCCTATAAGAGGAACTTCATTTTTTCAAATAATAGATGGCTAAACAATCGGAATACACAGTTTTTTTATATGGCCGGTTTTCCTAATGAGTATGCCGAACAATCAATAGTAAATGTATAGATACATCCATTACTAGGGCATAAAATAGCTAGTAAAAAACCTTTTTGAACCTGAAGGAGGCCAAAAGAAAGCATTATCCTTATCTAGTAGTGCTCCTCAGGTTGTTCACCTTAAATAGCTACAAAACAAGGGTGCAATCATGACTGCAGCCAGTCACGGGACCTAACTAGGTCCAACAACAAAATGTTGGATCTGGTTCTTGCCATAAAGAGATTCAAAAAGGGGTCATACGTTCAGGGTGTCATAAAAATATAACAATGTTTTTAAAGACTTAGAAAGGAGATCAAATTCCAGACTCAGTATAATCAATCAGCTGGTCCAATACATATATAGGTATAGCTCCTCATATTTAAACTATGTTGATGAACATAAAAAAATAATGTTAGACATCGTGACTAAAGAAACCATGCTGATGGACAAAAAAAAATGACTCAGACACTCTAACACAATACACTGTCTGGTGGACATAATTTCATGTATTAGAATGTATCTTTTATTTTCTATGTCTGAAGGACATAGATATCAACTTTCAGATATTCTGAACAATACTAAAGTCAAATCGACATTGAAAAGGGAAGCAAAATATTCTGATACATGAACTATTTTATTTAAATTTCCTGTGCATCTTTAAAAAAGCGATCACGTGGAAGTCACGCCCCCCATCTATTTTTACAATAGGAAATTTAAGTACATCTATAAGTTTATATTAAAATAATAATAATTATTATCTGGGTGATGTAAAGTAAGAAGCTTAAAGTAAAAAAAAATATTTGTTTTAAACATAATTTTTGTGTGTGTTGTGTCCCTTTTTTTTAAAAGGGTTTTAACAATTTTCAAGGGGGCACAGATCTTGGACGACCGATTTTTGCGTGCAAAAAAGATTTATATAAAAACTTTTTATATAATTTAAAGATATTTATTTTACCATTTTTTATTATTATTACATTTGTTTTTTGATATTTCCATCAAACCCGATTACTTGACGTATGAATCTTTTAAAGAAATTAAGTAACCATTGTAACTCTAAGACACTGTCCTCACCCCTTCATAACTTGGGTCCGCTGACGAAGTGTCTGTCGATAGTTTTGTATCCAATTTTAAATCATTGAAGGTGAACTGGGCAGGGGTGAGGGTTGGGTTGATTAGGGTGGGGTGTTACCCCCCATTTCCCCTACCCCCCTCATCGAAAGGTGCCTTCCTTAGTTTGTTTAAACTCCCCTCTGATATACTCGAGTTTGAAGCTGAAAGATGGTTTGCAAAAAACCCTTCAAATAAGTTCTATAACAATCTATTATTATTTCTAAAGCTTAAGGGCCACCCCAAATAGCATTTAGTGGCATTCTATTTTCAACATTTTCCATTGGCTTGGAGTCAATCCCCCAAGTTCCTCAAAAAGATATTTTTTACAAATCACCTCGCCCGACACACAAAGTTTCACCAACACTCTTGGTAGTCGTCAAAATAGTGTTTTTTTTCATGGCGACTTACTACCCGTTTTGAGTTATACACATACATCAATTACCATAATGAGCTAGAAAGGGGGAAGGTGGCATTTTAGATTGAATGTACATACATTTGCGTAGATTGAGAGTGGGGAACCATTTTAGAGAAAAATACCTTTTTGCACACAATGGGATTTGAAATTCAATCTCTCCACGACCAGCAATCCAGTCTAATGGTTGTGTGTTGCCCGCCCTGTTCAACTGACATGTTGAAAACGGGGATATCACGGTTGAATATCTGTTGGGTGCACTCTGGTGGTTTTTCCTAAATAGTTTTCGCTCTCACCCCACGAAAATACGGATGCACCTCCTCTTAAGTTAACCTTCCTGATGCCTAACACTTAGAGAAATTTTATACATAAGTGTACAGCCCGAACGGGTTTAGTAAGACGCGGTGCTAAAACTAAATAAATAATAATGGCTTTGTTTGGAACCTTTTAAGAAAAAAAACAAACCCTTTAGTACATTTTTTCTGGGGGTTTGAACTCCAATCTCGGCACCAGTAAAACCCGCCCAATGAAAAGTTTTCTTCCACTAGGTAAGAAATTTAAGAAAACCATACAACTGATTATTTGGTTCAACCCAAAAATAAAGCAGCATATTTCTGCAAAGTATGTGCTCTTTGATAAAAGCCGCACTCTAGCCTTTCCCTTCCAGAAACTTACTCATATAAAAAACAGATTAGATCGCACCCCCTTCAATCATTCAGAACATAAAAAGCCACTACAATGTTAGCAAGTAGAACCACAAAACTAGCGCTTGTAGTTTTTGCGCTTGGAACTAAAACTTGAAGCGGGAAATTTTTAATGTACTTCAGAGAGAAGGTATTACAGATATTTATTATTAAGCCCCCATTTCGAAAATTGGGGATTGTAACATCCAATAATTTTTATTAGATATCACTGGGGAGGGTTTCAGGATATTTTATATATATTTTTTTAACTTTCATTTTATGAGGGGGGATTTTGATTACTTTTTTTTTTTGCTTGCCCTATTGCTACCTGTTTGGGTAAAGATAAAAATTTTTAAACCCACACTAATGGGTGGTCGAATTAGAGAAAAGGTTTACCCTCATTTGCAAGGAGGTATTGGGAAACCATTTGAATGTGAGGTGGGGTGTCAGAATTCAAACCCTGCCATCCCATCAGCAAACCAGACTAGTTGGCCGGATTTGGGATATTATAAATAAGATTAATAAAATGCTTTTGTTTTAAAAAACTTAACTTTGTAGTCAGGCTTAGTCGGGGTTTTTTTTTGACACACCATTTTTTATTCAAATATTTCAAATTAAAAAGCTCTTGGGTCCATGTTTTAGCACTTAGAAAAAAATTACATTTGCAATTATTTGAAAAAAAACGTATTAAAATCTAGGCCTATTAGCTTTAAGTCCCTTTCTCCCAAATGAATTATCTGTTAATTTTTCAATAAATAGTGAGCATAATTTGTGCAAAGGCCTAACCCAAAATATGGGGGATTATTTCAATTTTAACTGTAGAATACATCAATTACCTGGTATGTTGGCAGTGAAAACCATGAGTCATCATAGTCATTAGAACTCGTGGTTAATATTCTATATTCAGAGGTGTCTTAAAATGACTTGTGAAAAGAGTCCGAGCATGTGACTATTCATCACTAGCTCCCTGTTGAGCATTGGCACAGTAAAAAAAAAAGTTTTAGGTTTATTTCCATCAAGCAGTTTAAAATTGCTCCTCGGGTAGAATAGAACCATCAGGCACTTTAAAGAGGAAATATCTGGTCGTTTTTATGTAATTACTCACAAAAATCTTTGTTTGAAGGTTTTATTAGCATATTGTGAAAAAAAAGGGAAGGAAAAAGAACTTATTTTATTAAAAATAATATATATATATATTATATATAATTCTCCTAGGTTGTGTATATAAAAAAAAAATTATTTTATTTAGCTCAGTTGCACAAGGAACTTAATCTCGGGACCTCTAGGTTTAGATAGGCACTTATACTTAAAGTTTATTATATTTTAATGGAAACAAATTAAAAGGTTATCATGAAATACTAAACAAAAAAAACTGTTTTATGTTATGTGTTTGGTTAATATGTATTTTGAATTTTTAACTGCCTGCGGAGCTCTGTTAAATCACATATCTAGGTTAACACAATTTTTCATGAAGAAACAAAAAAAACTTTAAACAAAGTTAGATTTTTGTGTTTCTTAAAAATTCTATATCAATATATTTATTATAACATTTGTTTGTTGTCAAAGCGATAATTATTTATACACAATTTTAAATTCAATTCAAATCATTCGATAAAAAAAAACCTTTTCTTTACATTTTCAAGGCAAAATAAAACCAACATAAACCTAATTCAACCCGTCCAAAATTATGGCACAGAAAGTTTATTATTTACCCTTAACCAATTAGACTTTTTGAGTCAAACAAAATAGCCACACGGCTAACAGCCACCTATTTATTTGCTTTTTTAAAGCCTTTTCAGTCCGCAATAGTATAAGAAAATTGAAAACTTTCACCCTAGACATCTGTAGTTGAGACTCGAACATATGTAAATTATCTCTTTATGTTTACTGAAAGTATGCATGTCCTCACAATCTCTTCAAGTAGTAATCAAGATCCTGGTGTAGTCTTTTATAATTCAATTGGGAATAGTTGTAGAACAAGTCCTTTTTTCTTCTTTTCTCATGATTGTAAAAAATTTTTTACACCCCGGCTTTAAACCACTTATTTTAACCCCGAGCCAAAAAAAAAACAAAAAACCTTTAAAATCACACCAAGAGGTATACCTTTAGAAGTGGAATAATTTAGAATAGGGGTTGGTGATTGTAAAAGGGATTATAATAAAGGAGAGGGTTTTTTTTGTCAAAATAGTTATCTTTTATAAATTATATTTAATTTCTCATTTAAAAACTTTACCAAATGTTTATTTCATGGTCATTTTCATTTTTTCCCAATAATTTACACTAGGGTGTAAGAAAGCTTAAAAAATATCAAAGGTTAAATTTCCTCGTTTTGACCCCATCCACTTTGAAGGAAGAAAATACTTGGATTATTTAAAAGTTTTTAAAATATCTCACTAAATATACATATTTCAGTGGAAAGTGGGAAAAGTTTCAAAATTTCAAGAGAATCGAATATCAATGGCTTAAACTATGTAAAAACAAATCTTTTTTTTCGACACAAAAACAATTTTTTAAATTTAATAAAATCATTTGAGATGTTTACAAAATTATATCATCTCAAATCAAAATTTTAGAAAAAAATAAACTTTAGATTCCTTGGTCAAAAACCATTTTGCACCAAGAAAAAAAAACCAAAATCCACTAATTGGGAGGTAACCGAGTCTGAAAATTCCACAAAAAAGAGGGGTGGTTATATGATTTACTTAAATTTGTCACTCTTTTAACGTTGGGCAATTTGGGGTTTTAATCATGAAACGAAAAAAGAGAATAGTTTAAAAACTAAGTTTGGGGGGTTTTGTACCTCGGGCTAGAACCACAATGGGCAAGCAAAAAATAATTTAGAGGTGCGGGGGGAAGGTTTTGGTGGTGGAAAACCAGATGGGACTCGGTACTCGTTGTGTACTTTTAGTTGATGTGCTTTTGATGTTTTAAATTTTTTAAATGGTAAGATTTTATCAATTTTTCCCTGAAAGTATCAGTAGGCAGTAAATCTTTAAATTAAATGAAAATTTTTACTACATTTGTGATGAATCCACTTCATTACACACCCAATTAATGGTTGAGAGTTTTGGGAAATTTTAATAAAATCAAAGGTAGAATACTTACTTCTAATTACAAGAGGGGAATTTTTAGCAGAGTACAAAGGGTTTTAATTTAAAGTCAATCCAAAGAGTTTGTGTGTATCTTTTTCGGACAGTTTTCTATTTGTAACCACTCCAGGGTCCTACAATTTTCCCCCTTTGATATACCCCAAAAGTTTTGGGTTTTTCACAAAACTATTGGAATTTGTGGGGAGATTTAAAGGTGGTACTTGATAAAGAGCTAAACGGGGGCCCCCAAAAATTTTATTGTTTGGTAATGAGACAGAGGGAAAAATTTAAAAAAGGCCCTGTGACAGTCTTAACCGGGAAAGAAGTGTGTTAAAATGAACAACTGTTATTTTGATTATTATAGGAAAAAATTTAACAAACTGTTTTGTACTTTTTCAAGAAACAGACAGTACTTTCTATATGGGGAGATCAAATAATAGAAAAAAAATTCCAAATTGTTTTGTACAGAAAAAATAGAGAAAAATTTTTTGCTTTAGGGCCATAAAGTTTTTTGTGTTTCTTCTAACCAAGCTTAACATTTAAATGATTTTGTAAAAAATATTTTTTAATGTGTGGAAAAAAGAAATTTTGGGAGTTAGGGGTCCCTAAGTCTTTACTATTGATACGGGAATCGTAAAAGTGATCAATAAGAAATAGCAAATGAATAACACTATTTTTTTTTTGGGGAAAAGTCATTTTTTAACATCTATTAAAGTTAAGGATATATCTTAAAATTTTACCCCATTCTGTGATGTTGCCAAAGACAGACTGTAAAAATTTTAAAAAAAATTATGTCATTTAATGGTTATTTTTAAGCTCAGCGAAGAGTCTGGTTTATTAAAACATTAAATTATTATCGAAAACACGTTTAATATTATTTTAAATATTAAATTCAAAAGGGAAAAAAAGTTGCCTTACACCACCTTTATTTAAACATATGATATTTTAAACAGCTGTAAACATATTTAACATTAACAAGTGAAAATTACATTTATAACCTAGCATAATTAAAGGTGGGAAATTACACAGGCATTGGGAACTCAAAGATGCCACCAAAACCTATCTTGGCAGTTTACCCTCCACCTCATAACCCCCTTTTCCTCTCGGCCCACCCAAAAGTTATCCTCCTATTGTGTTTGGTTTTTCCAAAGGCCTTCTATTAGGTTTGCAGTCAAAACTTTGAGACCGGTTTAGTTCTTCCATTGCGTACAGTCCTCCCCATCGTAATCTGATAGATTTTTATTACCCTGACAATATAATTTGGGGTTTGGGGTGTGTATTCAAATTTGAAATCTCCCCACTCCCCACATATTTTCTATTTTTTGTCCATTTTTTTCCCTAACCCCTTTTTTTTCGAACACCCAAATTTTCTTTCGTCTGTAAGGTAAGAGACCTTTTTTACAAGCATAAAGAATAACCATCGAACAACCCCTTGTATGTCTGATTTTTACATTTCTTGGCAATAGGCGAGATCCAACAACTACTAACCTAATGTGCACGCTTTTTCCACTGTATTATTTTCCGATTTCCACCTATTTATTGTTATTGTTATTAAATTGTTCCTACATATTGGAACTCTTTTATGTTTAGATATTTATTTGCATTCTTTCATAACACACATTTTAAATTTTTTTGGCCTTTGGTATTCCTTGTTGGAAAAAATAGGTGAATTTAAAAGGGTCATTTTGGTCCAGGAGACAAAAAATTTCCACTTTGCTTGGTTTCCCTTTAAAAAAAATGACCTTGCCTCCCCAAAGGTACAGTTTATTGTATTTCTACCTTAACCCGGGGCATTAACAATATGTTTTTGGTTTTTAACAGAAAAGTCCTGTTTTTTATCTTGAAACTTTACTTTTCATTCTGGTAGAATATTTCTTTATAGGGTCATCAAATTTAAGCTAAATGGGTTTCCCAAACCTGAAAAAAAAATTTTTATCCCAAAATTTATAATATTAAGATTTTTTTTTGTTTTTCTTTTTAATGCAAAGTACACACCCCCTTTTTTGCTGCACTACTAAAAAAGTATAAGTGTATTTGTTGTACAAAAATAATTGGACTCCCTACAACAGGTTTTGTTAGAAAGTTTTAATTTAAATTTTTGAACTTCTGTGGGTATTTGCAATAATTTTCAATTTTAAAATTTAAAGTAAGCCTCCAGAAAAAAAAACAAATTATGAAAAAGTTTTGAAAAATTAGTACAAGAAATAAATAAAACCCTTTTTAAAACAGTGCTTTGGCAAATTTAAAAAACCTGTCTTAGAAATTCAGATTATTCAATACAACAAACAAACCCACATAATGAATATGGTAGCACCAGCCCCCTAGAGCAAGATAAGAAAATCACCTATGAAATAGTTATGTGATATGTTTCTCAAAAAGTTTAGTGGGTTTTAAAAACAAAAAATTTTGCAATTTTAAAATTCGGTCTTTTTTAAAACCCTCGTTATAAATTTTACTATAAATCCGTTTAGATATTGTTTTGTGTTTCTTTTTTAAAATTATTTTATTTTAGACTGCGTTCTTTTACTTTCGGGTTTTACCCCTTTCGTAAGTGTAAAGGTTGGGGATTGTGGGGAAAGAAAAGAAGGACCTACAGTTTAAGTGGAACCGAACCCCGGTGGGGACCCGGGTTCCACACATTCACAGAGTTTGCCAGAGGGGTAGGGAAGGTTTTGGAAATCAGTAAATCTGTGCCCGGGGCCGAGGGTCGAAAACCCGGGGCCACATAGAAGTTGACACCCCTTTCCCCCCAGACCCCAGGTCACCTTTTTTAAAAGCTTTTAAAAAGTAAAAAATGAGTAAGGGCAAGAATTGGCCTAATCAACTCATTTTTTGAAAACAACCTGAATCTAACATTGTTGTCAAAAAAAAATTTATATTACTTTCACTAAAGGCAGGACCTTCATATAAGTGTGCTCTTATGTCCCCAAAAAATAACTTTTTAAACACAAAATTTCTCCCGGATTAAAAAAACCAATTTCTCGGAAAATAAACCTTAAAAACATTCCCCAAATTTTCAGAGGGAAAATAAATGCAAGTTTCAAAGGTTTTCAGAGTCCTAATGAGGGTTAATTCAAAAAGGGGCCCCTCCTTCTTGGAACTAAGTTATCAAAACAAAATAATTTAAATTTCATATACCCCCTTAGAATTTCTTTAGGTATCAAATATGCATGAACATTTTTTTCAAAGGTGAGCAGGGGAAAATGTGAAAAACAATTAAACTTCATAAACACTGTGTGTATACAAATACATCTGCGGCTTCGAAAATATTTCCTCAACAAAACTTTTTAAATTTCCAATGTGGTAGATAAAAAATAACAAAATCAACTACAAAGCTATCAGCAATAAATCACAAAATATTTTGTCAGTTTCCCATAAAAAAATAATTTAATTAAAGTCCCAAATATAAGCTGTTGTGCTAATGGGGAGCGAAACTTTTTTTGTGAACCAAAAAACTAACCAACAAAACAAAACTAAATACCTGAATCTTGGTTGTAGCTAAAAATAATTTTGCTTTTTATGGGATACAACCCCCAAGTTTTAACTCAATACCAATAAAATAAACAATTCCTTTGAGTGGGTCTTAGCAAAAAAAGTGGATTCGGCCCCCCCACTTTTTTGGGGTTTGGGTCAGCCCTGACGTGAAGAGCGGTCAGCCATTAAAAAATTATGAATTAAAAAAACTGTGAAAAGCTGAAAATCATTTTTAATTTACTTTTTTTTAAAAAATTTTATTTTAAAGAAAATTAGGGTTTAAAAAAAATGAAAAAAAGTTGGCTTTTTTAATGGCTTTAGTGCCCAAAAAGCTAAGCAATGTTTTTTGTTTAAAAATTGTTTAAAAGTGAAAATTTCATTTAAAAGAATAGTGCCCAAAGAACTGTAAAAATATTTTCCCCCTTTTAAATTTTAAAAAAAAACTACCCTGAAAAAATTTAACACACAAAAAAAAAAGGTAATGAAAAGACTAAACTCTTGCACTCAGATAAAATAAATGTAAGCTATATTCAAAACAAAATATACCCCCTTTTTATACCCCTCCAATGCAATCCCTTAAGTTGCAGTAATCACCCAAAAATTTAGATTTTCCAAACCCCGAAAGTAAAGATTTTAAAAGTTATTTAAAGCCTACTTATTCCTCATGTTATATGTTATGTCATGTCATATTAGGCAGCTTTATAACGTTTTAAAGGGACTAAAATATGTTTTTATTAACATAACTGCTTAAATGACCCAAAAAAGACTTAAGCAAAGAAAAATTTTTCCTAAAAGTAAAAATGACGAAAAATTACCTTAAAAGTTAATTTCCATAACCCGGGTTGGGGAAAATTCATGAGACAGTTGTTTGGATTTTTAATGAAAAATTTAGATGGTAACAAATTTTTTAGTTTTTAAATTTTTTTTGAAACCCAAAAGTTTTTAATTTGGAAAATTTTTAAAATAAAAAGGGGATTTGGGTTTTTTTTAAAGGGTCACTTTACCCGGGGCAATTATAACTTACTTTATTTACGGGAGTATTTTTGCCTTTTTTAGGTATTTTACCCGCGCTTTTTTTTAAATATATCAGGTACATCCCCCAATTAATTTTACCACATAGTATTTATTTTTGGTTTTCAAAAGTAGCTGACCAAGTCACCCCCCCCTCATGATTTCATACAACGACCTATCGTTCGGAGGTCAAAAAAAGCTTGTCCGCTCTTTTTAGGTCAGACACAAAAATTTCAGATGATTAATTATATAAGAATTAAACCTGGATGGAAAGGAATTTTTCCAATCATCCCCATAAGTGTTTCTTCTGGATGGGAATGCAAAAACTTTGAAAGTAATTTGTAGTCTTTAGCACTCTGTTTCAAAAGTGAAAGAGCTAATATTTTGTCCTCATGTGTGAATCGTCTACTTCTAGACTTTAGTGTTTGGTTAGTAATTTACTACAGATGAAAATTATAGGTGGTTTTGTCTACTCTTTCAATTACATTTGGAAAATAATCAGTGTTATTAAACTTTTCTGCTAATTTCAGGCATGATTTGAAACACTGTACTCGCTTCTTCATCAATTGAGTTTGCTTCTGAAACCTTGTTGCTTCATGGTACTTGGAGCTAGCTCATGCTTCCTCATCACACCCTATCTTCTTTAGCAGTCCTCTGCCTTTCCTGAACTCCTGTAACAAATTAAATTAAATTCTGTCAAGCATGTGCAATAAAAGAGATTCTTCTTCACTACATAATATATCGGAGTGCACAACCCAAACACTTTATTTTTAGTGCAAGTTAGGGCTATCCACAGTTACTATATAGGCCTAAAGTGGTTGAGTGGTATAATCTGTAAACTTTGGCACTGATGGCAGGGCTGGCGACAGAGGGTGACAGCTGTAACGGGCCCAGAGCTAGAGGATGCCCCATACTTAGACCTTTTTATAAACTTTTATAATGCAATTGAAAGAATGAGTGTTTTAAGGGAGTATACAAAGTGTCATTTACCAGTAGGAATACTAATCAAACTATCAGTAAGTTAGTCAATACAAGTTGTATCAATTTTTATCATAAATAATACACTGTAATATTAAACGGGTTTTACTTGTTTTTTACCTGTGTGTTTGTTATGCTGTATCTGTAAGTGTCTTAAACAGGGGCGCGTTAGGGGGCCCAAAATTGTATATTTAACGAGCACCAATATTTTCTATTGCCGGCCCTGCTGATGTCAGATCCAAACAGGTGTAGTGAGGATGGTTTTCCACATTGATAATTTCCTTGTTTTCCCATTCTCTTCCATACTAATGTGGGTGCATTTTCTTAAACATTCACCTTCCTAGTCCCTGCCCATAATTTTTCTGTAATAACCAATGGGCCTACCCACTTATTATCATTAAATTTAAATTTAAAAAAAAACCTTATTTAATGATACTTTTTTTGTTTAACTCAACATTATATTGTAGACTAGACACAATTAAATATTTATCATGTTTGAAGAAATCTTGAAAATTTGCTAACAATCTATCTACGCAGGAATGAATCAAAAATAAATGGAAATCCTGTCGCCGGTACTGCCATCTGCCATGAATGTGCATCAGATGACATCATAAGTATAAACAACTTAATTAGTGGAGACTAGGGGTAAGGTGTCAAAATTGTGTACTGGGGGTCCGAGGTTCAAACCTCGGAAAAAGGCACAGATTTATCCAATTGCCAAGCCCTTCCTTAACCCCTGACAAGACGTGTATTAATCACAGCTTGTGAATGTGGGGGAAAGCCAAAGGCCCCCACCGTGGTTCGGATCCCACGTTAAACTGTAGGTCCTCCATATCATCTCACAATCTCCCTACCATTACACATTAGCGTAAGTGTGTACAACCGAACAGGTAGTAAGACGCGGTGCTAATAATAACCCATTCGGGTTATACGCACTTTCGCTAATGTGTAATGGTAGGGTGATTGTGAGATGATATGGAGGACCTACAGTTTAACGGGGGGATTTCCCAACCACGGTTGGAGGTCTGGGATTCCACACATTCACGGGTTTTGATTAATACACGTCTTGAAAAAGGTGAAGGAAGGGTTTGGCAATCAAAAAATCTGTGCCGGGACCGAGGATTTAAACCCAACCACCAGCACAGAAATCTGGCATGTTACCCCTAGACCACCAAGTCACCATTAAAAAACTTATTAGTATTTAAGATAATTGTATTATTTAAAAAACATAACTGGCTTTCAAACCTTTGTCATTTAAGGTAGGGGCCTATATATTACTATGCCTCTTACTCAACCTATCAAACCTAACCTTTCATGCACAAAAATTTAAAATTTCAATTATATTAAATAAACAATTATTATATCATTTCCATAGGAAGCGATGTCATAATCAGATCGTGGATCAAAATTACAATGCAAATCAACACAAAAGTTAGTCAATAATTATTTACGTTTCTACGTTGTTCTTTGTTGATTCAGTTTTAATTTTATCATTATTCAAATTACTATCACACTCTACAAAACAAGTAGGCCCTTTTTTAGATTATATTTGACATTAGTATGTAATAATAATAATAATAATAATAACAAAAATATATATTGTAAACAAAGAAAAAGAACACATTTTTATATCGGTTTTAACATAAGGTACTCATAAAACAATTACAGTTTGAAAATACAACTAAAAATTAGAGCCTAGTAAATGTTGGCTGAGATTGAAATAAATTTTGCATTAGACATTGTAGACTACATTGTTTAGGTATTATTTTCATATCTAATGCATATTTTATCTGTACTATCTATACTAACTTAGTCCTGGTTATATTTTTCCAGGTTTTTTATTGGTAGGTGTTTGCGGCAAGCTATGTCAGTAGATGGGGTATCATCATCATTACCTAGAGACAACCAAAATAAAATAATGTAAAGAAAGGAAATATCAAATATAAGATAAACTCAAATGTATTATAAGTTTGTCTAGGTACATAATCTACTTAAATTAATAAAAAATGTATTGTGTATAAACATTTTATGAAGTGATTTTACTTGAGTAAAATTTTTTTAACACAAAGACTAAATTATATAGGTTTCAATTGTAAACCCGACTTGCATTGAGCCAACGGGAGCTGTCTTATCTTTGACTTGGTTCGAATCGGACAGGGGGGACGGTTTCTTACTTTTTGATTTCTTACTGTAGTTTTACATCCTCTCTCTATGCAAAATTGACTGTTTGGACTGAATTTGTTGTAGATAGGTAAAAAAAGTAGCTTAAATTTTTTTTAAAAGTGAGTCAGAAAATGTGTAAAGGTCCTAAAGCAGAATAACAGGGGACCAGCTTCCTTCAGCTTGATGTGCCGTCCATCGATTGATTGAATTTGAATGCTAGGTGGATATGAAATGAATTTGTCCTAGTTCATTTTCATTAAATCCTGAAAGAAATAATATATTCAACTTTAAAATATTGTTTAACAAATAATATATTCAACTTTAAATATTTTTTATACTATTTACACTAAATTTGTGGCTAAACAAAAACATTTACCTGTTAACAACACAATGATCAGTTAATATAGGCCTTCAGATAATGGAAGCTTCGGGTGTATACATTACATCGCGTTTTTGAACAAATACATTGCGGTCCAACCGTCGCATCTCCCCCAACCTCTCTACACACAGCTAACCACATTGGCCAACACGATTCCAACAAGTTGTGTTACAATATAAACGCACTCCCAACTTGTAGGGGATGTTGACCAACTTGTTGGTGTTGGGCGAGCTGGTCAGAGCCAACAAAGTTGTGTTGGGTCATTTGTTAGAGTAATAAAACGACCAACCCAACATGTTGGCCGAGTTTTAAAGGTTCTGCACATGTGCATGCGCTATCGAGTTTAATGAGTGTCTAACCTAATCAAAATTTGCCCAAAAAGGGGAGTTAGGCACATTTAATCCTTTCAACCAAACCTACCTTTATAGTGAGAGTGAAGCCTCATTTATTATGTAACAAGTGGAAGACAATTCATGTGGAAAAGTAAGCTGTGTTTATTCGCACCAAAATTGTTAGACCAAAATCCTGGTTCCTCCACCTTTTTTTAATCAGTCTTCACATTTATAGCTATGGATAACGACGTATTATTGCCGTTTCTTCATTATTGTGATGACAGGAAGTGTTCTATTGCATAAGAACCAAACTTTAAAAAACGGTTAGGGCATTCAAGTTTTATTGTTAGACATCGAAATGAAGGTGTTTTATGGTAATAATGAGTTACCTACATTTGTAAAGTGGATTTGATTTCTTTGTACACGTGATACATCACAAAGAACAAAAAACTTTTGATATAAATCAATTAAGAATCTAGTAGCTGAAGCTATAATTACTAATTCTTTTTATGGAAGAATTCTTCATCTCCATCAATTCTGAAAATTGAAAATGACCCCTGAACACGGGCCCCGGGTTCTATTACGTGTCAAGGTGTAATTTTTCCATTTTCAGAATTTAATCAATTAGTTTAACTGTATTAGCCTTGTTCCATTCCATGATCACAAAATTATACTAGCCCCGATTTTAAAAGTTAAACTAATCTGAAAATAAAACACATGCTTCACCAAGGTTAGACACTCATTCAACTCGATAGCGCATGCTAAGAACCTCCCGACTTGGCCAACATGTTGAGTTGGTTGTTTATTATTTCTAACAAATGACCCAAAACACAACTTGTTGGCTCTTGACCATGTCGCCCAACACCAACATGTTGGGAGTGTGTTTATATTGTAACACAATTGTTGGGATTGTATTGGCCATTATGGTTAGCTGTGTGTAGAGAGGTGGAGAAATGCGACGTGATGGACCTGCAATGTATTTGTTAAAAAAACGCGATGTAATGGACTTGCGATGTGGTTGAAATGTGGTTGAGGGGACTAGAGAATAAGCACCTCCAGCCATCTCGGGTTCTTGTCCACTTCATCACGGGGAAGGGACCGTACCCGGCATCTCTAAGGAAGCTGGGATTGATAGAGTCGGGGAATTGTCAATGTGGTGAGGAGGGAACCCGAACATGTGGTGCTTGAGTGTTCTCATTACACTAGAAGCAAGAAGGAACTACCAGAGAGAGATCCCGGGAAGATTAGTAGGCGAAGTACTGAGGGACCCCAAACTATTGGAATTCTTAGACCCGATTGCACTGGAAGCGTCAGATAGAGCAAAGGACAGCCTACATAGACAGACTTAAAGAGGCACAGGGACGAATAAGACGGGACGTTGACACTGACAATGACGAAGAAGATGACAGTGACACGGGGGCGGGAACTGACACGGAAAACTAGTGCGGTCTCAGCGGGGAGTGAGTAGGGAAAAAAGGGTTGTTTAAAAGGGGATAAGCTGTAACAATCCTTGCCGGGGAAAAAAAAATGTTTTATGTGTGGGAGGAGCAAGCGCGAGCCTGGGAAGGATTCCAGTACGACTGAGTGTCTGAAGGAACACGGGGATGCCCTTGAGATCCAGAAGACAGTTTTCCAGTCGTATGAACAAAAGTTAGTGGAATGATTATGAATCTGAGGGGTTCCCTTGCACCGTAATGACCCACCCCCTTGGAAACAAGAGAGGTGGGTTATGGTTGATGGGCCCTCAGAGTCAGATGGAGAAAGGCGGCTGCCCTTTCAGCCCCCTGGGTGATGGGGTTTCCCCGGCCAGTAATGGGAATTGAATAGTTTGTATTTTAGCTTGCTTAGTTAGTAGTTAGTATGGATAATTAGGGACGGGGGAATAGATAGGGGGTAGATTAGGAAATTCAGCTGCCCAAGGGTAGAAAGTAGGCGGGCCACCAAAATCTGATAGGGCGCCTCCCAGGTGGTTATTTGGGGATGCCCCCTCTGCTGAGCGCTTGGCGGACTCGGGAGTGAAATCCCGAGCATTGTGAAGGGCCTAGCGGGGGAGGGTACCGGGGGCGTAATATACCCGGGGTGGATCAAATTGAGCTAAGGGTAGTTGAATTTCATTTAAGTTAAGAGCCAAAAAATGTGTTGTAATGTTAAAAAGGAAAAATTTATATTAAAATTTTGTAAATTAAGTAAAAGTTGTGGAAAAAACGGCCGGATTTAAAGATTGTAAGATACCGGGCCTGTAAACACTGAATAATTAAAAAAAAAAAAACTTGCGATGTAAAAGGTGCCCACCCGGAAGCTTCACCATACTTTTTTGTCAAAGTAAAAAAAGCCTGGAGCTCCTAAGATCAACTAGGATTTTGGAAATTTACAAATAGTTTTAAGTAACTCTAAACTTACCATGAAGATTTAGGGTACGGCCAGATGAGCGCGCGAGCGAGCGCGCGAGTGACTAAAATATAAAATAGAACACATTGGTTGTAATGGGGGGTGGCCAACACTGGAGCGCGCGAGCGACGGGAGCACGCGCGCTTGAAAGATAGAACTGGTTCTATTTTTCAAGCGCGCGCGCTCGACCCGGTTACAGTCTAGTTTCCAGGCGCTAGGCAATATTATTGTATGTTGGTTCTTTGAGTGCTAGGGAAATTTCTTATTTGACATGACATTTGACTTTTTCTATCATGATAGGTTTAACACACTTTCTATTAATGGCCTAATTTAATTGGTAAGACCATAAAAAATTTATAATGTATATGTAAACCCGATATGTTAAAAACTTAAATATTATAATCAAAGTAGGCCTTTACAAATAAGAATCACCTTTAGTTTGGAGAAAGTATGAAAAACCACAAAAAATAATTAAGTTTTAAAAATCACCTTCAGTTCACTGAGCCAAGATTCAAAACCTTTGCCTCCTAGTCAAAAGCTATCGAGTGCAATGCACCATTCCGCCACTGGTGCTGCTATTGATTTTAAAACACTTCAGTACAGTACCATACACATTTCTCAATTTATTAATTGGATGCACTCCTACTTTTTCTTTTTTATATTTATTATTATTAGAAACCGCGTCTTACTACCCGTTCGGGTTATACGCACTTACGTTAATGTGTAATGGTAGGGAGAGTGATTGTGAGATGGAATGGAGGACCTACAGTTTAACGTGGAATCCGAACCACGGTGGAGGCCTTGGCATTCCCCACATTCATAAGATGTCTTGTCAGAGGTGAAGGAAGGGTTTGTAAATCAGAATAAAACTGTGCCGGGACCGAGATTGGAACCCGGCCGCCAGCATAGAAGTCGACACCTTACCCCTAGGACCACCCGGTCACCCCTTTTTTTTTATAAATTACACAACATTTTCTGTAAAAATTTTCGAGAACAGAGATGTACCAAGTGTTTTTGACAGAGACATTTTCTCTGATGAACTAGGGTCTGTAATTACGCGGGTCGCTCGCTCGCAGTTTGGCCACCCAGTCGCTTGCGCGCTCGCTCGCACGCTTGTCAGTCTGGCCGAACCCTTATAGATGATGGGGAGTATATTTTAAGGCACTTTGAGATGAGGTTTTGCACCCATCAATAAAATTTTTTATCACAAATCACGTAATTCCGGTATACTATTTTTTTTTGACAGTTTAAAGAGATTAGGATTAGATTCTTTTCAACCATATATCATATATGTCGTTGCATTTATTACAGGGATTTTTGTGTCTAATTGATTCCTGTCTTCACAACCCGGTACACAACATATTTTTTTTCTGCACCATGATTTTAAATAAAATTACACTTGAGCTTAATAAATTATTACTTAAATCTTAATAGGTCTAAACGTGAACAAAAAATGTTTTTTATCAAATAAAGCATGGTTATAAATCAATTCCTATGTTGTGTAAAAATGAATATTAAATCATTACTTAAATAAACCTATTGTTTAAAAAATAAAACACACGTTTTAAAAGAAACCATTTTTTAAAATGTAGCTCAATCCAAAAAGAACACAAAAACAACATGATCATCAGTCATAAACATTAGAGTTTACGCTATGCGGCATAAATAGGTGACGTCATTGCTGCAACTACTAATGATATCGATCGGTTGCGCTTCAACTAAGATACATGGAATCAGCAAGTCCTATAAGATTGCGCACCCCATAATTCAGAACAAAATTGGCACCACAACTCTAGCTCGGTGTCGGCTAAACACTCCAATAGTTCGATATATGGACGTTTCTTAGGAGTTGCGCTTATAACACTTCTCAAATTTTACAAGGTAGCCTTCCACTTAAATTTATAACTTATATCCGAATGGCAAACTTTGTGTACATTTCCAAACGCTATTCTTGGCTATAGGATCGTGGGAAAAAATATATTTGTCCACCTCGGATCGTTCAAATATACTATACAAGAAAATCACACTTGGTAATGCTGTTAAAAACCATTTGGTCGCCCATTGGCGAAAGTAGTTAAATCCACTTTGAAATTATTTTTGGGTAGAGCCAAAAACTTTCACAATTTTTCTCATTTAAGCTATCAATAGATTCGTTTCTTAAAAAATAAAGAAAAATTCATTTTTTTATTTTACAAAAATGTGTATAATTGGCATAAAAATTCCAATTTTTATTAAATAAATAGAAATGCGCTTGATGGTTTTGCAGCTGGGACAAAGGATTAAGCTGATTTTGTAACTGGAGGTACCACCATTTATATTTTCTACACTGATGCAAAAACAGTTAAATCTTAAGAATCAGTTTTTGGACATTTAGTTACTTATTTAAAAAATACACCTTATACTCTTTAACTTTATGTCGAATTTAAATGAAAATAAAACAACAGATAGAGGAAAACATGTTGGCAAAAAAAGTCTCATAAAAGTTTTTTTTGTTCAATGAAAAGTAAGATTTTGAACATTTTTTAATATAACAGGAAATAAAAATGTTTATGCAACAACTTCATGGTCATCTTCAGGGTTAATTTCCAATCATGCAGGAAAATCTTGCTCATCAGTTCCTTATCAGGCTGTGTGAATCCAGTTAAAGAAAAACCTCAGTGTAAAATTTGAGTTTGGGATCGTCTTGCCACTGTTCCCCATAGTGTAGAACTAGCAAAAAAGCGCACATCATTTACTTTGCAAGTTTGATTGGGACACCTCTTGGAACTTCTGTAATCCTTGCATTTGAAAAGGGTTTTCCCCTTCTTAAACCGGGGATTTTGGTTCACCACATTCAAACCCATAAAATGGTTCTCCTTGAACCATCACAAGTTTCCTAGTCTTGCCCTTGAAAAAACAATCTTCTTTGATTTCTGGAATTGAAAGTGCCATTGACCCGGTTGTTTCAAAACTTCATCTCCATATAATTTCCAGTCCTGAACAGGGCAACCTTCTCCAAGATGTTCTTCAGTACAATGTTCCGCAATCACTTCGATATACCCATTTGGGTTGTCAATAACACTCTGCTCGAAACTGTCGTTCCAGTTTCCCAAAACTCTACCCGGCGGAATGAATGAGTGGCCCACGATAGGAAAGTACAAGATGATTTTCTTTACACTAATAGGAGCTTCCAGTAATAACCATCGTGACAACATTGCAATCATGGTTTTGTTCTTATTTTGGCCACCACAGCCATCAGAGAAAGTTTGACTGTGATGACACCATCCAGTTCACATTGTGTGATCCTGTGGTGAACAGCTGAGGATATTTGGTTGGACCCTTTTGGCAAACTTGTTTTCAGTCCAAAGTTAGGCAAACGTGTTGGTCTTGTTTTGGGGAGATGTTGATACTCCTTCACATATCGTAAAATTGTAAAGGTATAGTTGACGTTTGTAAAAGCGGCTTGGTCTGGTATTTTAGGGAGTACAAGATTCTTCTGGCAGTCATAGCTTATTACCAGCTTATCATCGTTCTTTTTTCGCAATATTTCATAAAAACCCTTTTAGCACGAAAAAATTTTTTGGGCCCTTTTAACTCGATGTTTAAATCTTTTTTTTATTGTTGTCATTCTCGTTAGCTATTTGGTACTCAAGCCTTGTGCATGTTGAACATTTGTCAGTGTAAGGCGCCCTCAAATCCAATATTGAAGTTTCATTGAAAGTATTTCGAAAGAACTCATACTGGACCTGTAGATCTTCTGAGGGATTTGCTTCCATGTACATTTTCCACATTTTATTTAAATAAGTTCGCTTGGTAATTACTGCCGTATTGTATTTTGTTTTCTTCCCCTTGAGTAGTGCTTTTGTATTGGTTTGAATGTCTTAATAAATTCTTTGACGCATCCTTTTTCTTTTCATAGATTACTTTCTTCCGAGGGCCTCCCCCGGGTTTCAGGAGGAGTGGGTCCCTTTAAATTTAAGGTATTTGTGGCAGAGATTCTGAATACGATTGCGGCTTCTTGAAGAATTGTTTAAAAATGCAGATCGGCAAAACTTTAACATTTTTCCTTATTATCTTGTCTTTGCTTGGGTAAAAAGAAAGTGGGACTCACCTTCCTTCTGGAGTTATACCTTCGGGAAGGCGACTCCGTTTTGCTGTGAAACTGAAAATGTTGTAAAATAAAGTTCTTTTTAGATTGTAGGTTTGCATCCTTGTAATATTTAAAGTGGATTTTTCTAATGTCTTGCATAGAAAGCTGGTTGCATTTATCCCTTTTACCTCTGTGATCACATGTGGGCATCTTTGGAAATCCTTTTGGACGGTGTCTGGGAAAATAATAGGATTCATACTATAAATTTATTTTAGTGCTCAAGTAAAAGTACAATGACAACTATATGAAGTTTGTTCACATACCTGGCCTTCTTCTCAATGTTCCTTTTCCCTGTTTCTGGACGTTTTTTTTCTTCCTCGACTTGTTAGGAAGAGTTTCAACAATGCATTCTTCTCAGATATGTCATTAAGGTATTGATCCATTATTTTTGAAGAAATTACCTACGATAAGGCTATAAGTACTACACAATTTAATTTCGATCGTTGTTAAAATAACAGCGTTCTCCAGTGAAAACCAACATTTTATCAATAGATTTATTTCCTTTAACTAAAACATACATAAATGTGTATCTTATATTATATTCAAACAAATTAGCGAACTATTTAAAACTGCCCCTGCTGCTTTGCATGTGTGCAAGGTAGAAAGAGGTACCCGAAATATTTCTAGTCAATGGTCTAACAAGGGTCTGCCAGGCGACGGTTTCGGAAATTTTAACTTCAGAAATCCATCCCAGTTATAGTATGATGTTAATTATACAAATGTTTTTATTTCTTTATTATTTACTAACTCATATTTATCAATTGTTTTATTAATGCTTACCAAAGTACAATCGTACCACGTTTCAATTTTTTGTTTTTGTTCTCCAGACCTATGGAGATAATATTGTAAGAGGTACAGAAAGAGGTCCTCATTCATGTACTAAGTTTTACGTTGTGCGGACCAGGTAGTGGAGCATGGGGAACTCCTTTCGTATCCGGATGCTTGGATTCAAAAACCAAGATCAAGATCAACCACAGTGGAGCTATTCCAAGCTCCACTGTGGTGCCCATTCGGCCCTTCTGGAGTTGGCCAGGGCATTGGAGGCGGGAGAAAATATCCCCGAGGGGGGTGGGCAATGTTTGGGAAGGACGTATTCCCATATTTGCCCCAGCATATCCTCCAGAAGGGTTTACCTGGAGGATGAGAGTCATAAGGGAAAGGGGAAAAAAACCGCTGCTGACCCTCCCCTCCGATACGGGCTGAGCCTAAAGAGGGGGGGGATTTTAAAAAAATTGAAACATAATATATATTCATTTTTTAATAAGGTCTTTGCAGTTTTAAATATATCGATTTTCAATCGAAATATTTTGGTTTTCTTCCACATTTAGTGAAAAAAATGATTTTTTTAATAGTAAAATAAAGAAAAGTAATTGCTATTAGTCATTAAATATATGCATAATTTTTAAAAAAAATTTAACTATTTTTAAGAAAAGAACACTTTTATCACATTTTCAATAATCATTCTCATATGTTCACGGGTCCTCCTAGGTGGGTGCTCCACCACCCTCATCATGTTCGTCGTACCACCCACCATCATCCAATTCAGTGAGTATAATTTATTTGACATTTCTATAAAAAAAATTAATAGTAATTGTTTTATAACATAATTTTTTTAAAATACTAATAAAATAAAATTTTTCTAATAAAAAAAATTGTTTTTTCCCTTTAAAAGGTATTTTAAAGTATTAAAAAAACAAAACTATGAAATTTAAAAGTCTTATTTTAAGATTTCAATATATATAGTTTGATTACAGAAATAATATATTATTTACAAATATATATACATTAACACAATTAAAATAAAAAATTTTTATAAGTTATTTCAGTTTGTTCCTTAATTGGTTGTCTTTTGTTTCCGGAATCTGTCTCCATCCCACCGCCAACATCACCTTCCCCCCTTCTCTTTCATACCATTCCAACCCTTCCGCACCAACGCTTTCATCTCCATCCACCCCCTTCACACTTCCGCCCCCATCTCTTCCTAGGTTGCGTCTTTGAAGAGGGAAAAGGCCTTTTAAAAGGTTTGTAGATTGTTACAATACACTCGCTAGTTTAAATAAACTATTTGCCCTTATTTTTTAATTAACTAATTATTTCTGTCAAAAGTATAATGAAATGAAGGAATTTTGGGAAATTTTTTGAAAGTTAATGTAATGTGTTAAATAATGTTTCTTTATTTGTTTTACAGATACCAGAGCAGGCTCCTCAGATGGAAACGACGAGCTAAGGAGGAAGAGAAGTTTAGTTATTTTGTTTTTTTTAAATTTTTAAAAAAAATTCTTAATGTTTTTTTATTCAACATACGTATGTTTTTTTAAATATAATTTTCTCAAAGAGCCAACCACAAACCTATTTGTCCAATGGCAGCATGTAAAGTGTGAACTGTATTCTTCTTTTCATTGTAAAAGCCATATTGTGTTCGTCCCATTTATTGTTTCTTCCCCCTTTCCTGTACCTTCTTCCAATATAATGCAATTATTCATAAGCGAAAAGAGGTTTTCCTTAAGGAGATGATGAGTATTCCTTGCATTTCTGTTATTTAAAAGATTATAGGCCCGTATGAAAGAACGAGTAGCAGAAAAGGGGGGAGGCGTTGAACTCTATAATAAAACCTGGATGGACATAAACATTGCCAAGGATAAAAGCGTGACGTTCAAGTTTAAGTTGCCTCATATCTTTCAGGAAACCATATTATTTGAAAGTTTGATAACTATAATAAAACAATTTAGCTAAAGACTGTATTTTCATTTTTTTGAATGACATACTTTGTGTAAAAGTCTTACGTTCAATGATCATTTAGGTTATAGGCTTATAGGAAGTACGTATCTACTAAATCCTGATTTTAGTAGTAATCCCCAAACTGTAAGGCTTTATTTCATAACAGAATACTATCATATATTTTATATTTTATTAGGATAAAGGGCCATTTAGAACGGAAGTAGAATTTTTCTTCTTGAAAGTCTTTTATCCTAACTAACACAACTTTTAAGGTAGGATTCTGGTCGAGATAAAGCATACAAGCGAGCTTCCTTCAAAATCATTGTACATATAGGCTACATCAACTTATTTAAAGAAAAAAATAACCAGTTCAAACTTTAATATGCTCTTCAAAAATATTACTAACTATTTATTCAATTTAACTACTCAACATTAATGCATTAAATATATCAATCAAATTAATGAAAGATGTCAAAATGGCACATTACCTTTGCATGGGTTTAAAAAAAAGAGATAACCAAACGTTTTTTTTCTCTCCCACACAATGGTATGCAGACGGGCAGCTCGAAATTTTAGCCACAGATGTCCATCCCGTTATATTATAGAGATCAATGGGCGGAGGGAAGGTTGATTTGCTTGCTAAGCGAACGCGCTTGAGAAAACTTGAAGGTAGGCCCCGACCAGCCTTTTGGGTTACTCCCCCCTATAACACTCTACTTAAAACCCATTGTAAAGTTGATCCAAAAATTTTAAGCTTTTTAGTTGCATTATTTGCCACTATTGAGAACGCATTGTGATCATTAGGAATAGTTGGGACGTTTTATAACAACAGCTGTTCAGATTTATAAGATTTTATGTCTGCACAATGGCTTCATATGTCAAAATTTAAAAAAATAAATTTAAGTTTCCAGATTGTTTTAAACTGAGTGTCAACGTTTATACGCCCTCAAATTTCGGGGAGACATAAAATTTTGAGAAATAATTACAATAAAATAGTTGTTCACGGTAGGAATTGATTCTGAAAGGCCTTTTTCCCTACCATAAATCTATTAAATAGTAGGATATTGGTAGGAAAAAAGACCTTTCAGAGAGTAATTCCCACCGTGAATGGAATAAGATTTCTGATCAAAAAAAACTGAAGAAAAAAAAATCTAATGACAGATGAAATACATAAAACATAATGAAAAACATCCTCGAGAGTGGATTGTAGCGATAGTTTATGAAATAATTTTGCAAAAGGAAAGTGTGCGATTGCTTTTTATATTTAAGATTAGTTTTTCTCCTAATTACTTCCACATTGGTTCATCAATTTTTGCAATGAAAAAATCTACTAGATATCAGTTACCACCACTTCTATGTCATTGGATACTTGTATGTTTATTTATAACAGTGATTTTTCTACTTACTTAACTTTAGACATTATTTATATACCATTATAAAAACATTTTAAATTAGGCAGGACTACGTTAAATATGTTTACCATTACTTCAATAACGTATTTAAAAATATAATACTCTTATTTAAAATCTTTTTTAAAAAACAAATTAACTAATAAGTCGTTATTTGATTCTTAAAATTTGATAGCGCTTACAAATGATCAGATTACCTGAATCAATTATAAGCAAACAATCGATTAATTTATATGTAGGCATAATAAACAGTTTTATAGGTGTTTAACTGTTGATGGTATTTATTTTCATGAACCCCCCCAAAAATATCTAACTTAAGTTCTATGGAATAAATTTTAGGATGCTTTGCATAATTAGTTGTAGATAATTGAAACCAGTTGAGTATTAAGAATCAAGTCATGTTTATTTAATCATCACGCTTACGAATAAACATATACGTCATGGCGGGTGATTTTGTATCGTGGGAAATGTGCTACTTTTCTCTTTAAAAAAAGCCGTAATTTGTTTGTTTATTTGGGAGTTTAATTTTAATTTTACTTTTGATTTTCAGTTTTCAAGAGTTTTAAATGTCTTCATTAAAATACAGTATTTTCAAGATTGTTAATGGGTGTGAAATTTTAAAAAGTGAGCATTCGCTGTAACGGTTTTGTGCAGTCCAAGTTTCCCATGGGGTGGGGGGTATTATCTAAGTTTGATTTTCTCCACCTATTTTTTTATATATAATAATTTTATTCGTGCTTATCTCTTTTGTCGGACAAAATAATTATTACGGATTAAGTTGTGCTTTTTTAGTTTGGCCTAACTAAGTAGTTTTGAATTCATAATATACTTTGTTATGAGGTGAAAAAATTCGACCATCGAATCCAGTAAAACACCGAATCTTTTAATCTCGAATACTTGTCGTATTAGGTAGATTTGAGGATTCGATTGGCCCATCTCTAATCTAAAGTATGTATGACAAATAATGTGTTTTTTTCAACTTTTGACAAAAAAAATGTATAGAACTAAAGTTTATTCCTGAAAAAGAGGAAAAAAATAGATACAACTATTATTTACGATTAATATAAAAGTAAATCAAAATTTTTTTTTTCAAAGAAAACAGTATTAATCTTTTTTTTCTTTTATCTAGGTTTTAGAATAGTTTCCAATTCTTTTAAGTTTTTACTGACTCACACACGGTATGTTGGAGGGAATATGGTATGGAAGTATGGTTTTAACTCCATCCATCATTCCGTGTGTAACTCCAATTTCCTACAATATCCCTTCTGTATTGCTCTTTCAATCGTTCATTAGTTCTTTGAACAGACAATCATATGCTTCAGAAGTTGCCTCATGATCCTTTATTGTTGTGATATCTTAATTTCTAATGCGCTAATATTTTTCCTGGACTCTAAATTTTTAAATTTTAATTTCTTGAGTACTTGAAGGCACAAAAAAGGGGAGAAAAGACCCTTATTTTGCATAAAAGAGAATATAAGAGACTAACCCTTTAAAGCGAGACTAAAAGCTAGATAAGAGGTTGGCTCCTAGGCCTGTTATTTCAATTTTGTTTTTCATGGAAAACTGGTTGGAAAACAAATGTTGATTCATGAAAAATGGGTGGTGTGTAGACAACCCCCAGGTAGTATGAGAAGTTTTGGGCAACATTTTGACTGTGGTACAAAACCAATTTACGTGAAAAAATACTTGGTAAATTGTACTGACTATACTAGTGCGATTGATCATGTTTTTAAGCAAGAGCACTAGCGTAGCAACACTGGCTGCCATGTGTGAGGAAGTCATCCCTAACTGCGGCTTCGGGTGGTGCTGGTTGCATCTATTCGAAGTACAGTTTTTCTGGTGACGTTTGTGGCTAGGCACGGTCTAGTGGGCGGAGGTAAGAAAGGGAGTGGGGGAGAAAAGTTTGGCTGGTTGTGATATGACTAGGACATGCAAATGATAGCCCTCAGGG
This sequence comes from Timema cristinae, assembly GCA_039000515.1. NCBI lineage: Eukaryota > Metazoa > Arthropoda > Insecta > Phasmatodea > Timematidae > Timema > Timema cristinae. Next base: position 82,517 of record JBCFYV010000102.1, read on the forward strand.
CTTAAAGAGGAAATTGGGGTAGGTGGAGATTGGGTGGTTGGTTAGAGGAGAAGCGAGGAGATAAACTAGCTACCTCAGGGGTAGGGACACTTGAAGATGTTGGAGCGAAGTGGGGACGTCTGGAGGTTTGGGTGTGACTGTGAGGTAGTAAGAAAGGGGCCCCTTGGGTTGAGTACTGTTTGACCGGTGACGTTTTATTCAGGGTCTTCCGTCGATGGGCTATGCTTAGAGCGGGGGGTTTTAGACCGTCCGTGGAATTGCCGGTGA